>JACMZG010001908.1:64147838-64166213 GCA_018340805.1 Microvelia longipes | reverse complement strand
CAAAGTCCAATGGGTAGCCCAGGCAAAAAAAGGTTAGAGACCGGTAGCCCAGGCCCAAAGGTCAAAGTCCAACGGGTAGCCCAGGCAAAAAATAGAGACCGATGGGTAGCCCAGGCCCAAAGGTCAAAGTCCAATGGGTAGCCCAGGCAAAAAAAGGTTAGAGTCCAATGGGTAGCCCAGGCAAAAAAAAAGGTCAAAGGTCAAGGGGAGGGGCATTAAAACCACATATCCCCCTTTCTTACCCCTCCCCTAATGTTCCTGCGTATTACCCCCCTCCCCCTACCCCCTCCCTCCGAGGAATAAGGAAAAAACGTAGATGATCGCCCACGTGGGCGACCACGTGGTAACTATATTCCAGGGAAAGGGGGTTGGGAACATTAGAACCACATATCCCCCTTTCCCCCCCCCCCCCTTAATGTTTCTGCATGTTACCCCCTCCCCCTACCCCCTCCCTCTGAGAAATAAGGAAAAAATGCGGAAGGAATCATTGAATTTCTCTTCCCAAACCAAGCCGCCAGAGATTCAGTACGTGGTCTTGGTCGATCTTGTTCGAGAAGTGGAAAAGACGACTTTTTCCGACTTTAGAGTCCCGTAGCTCGGTTAATACGGGTCCTAGCCCGTAAACGTATATAACAAAAAATAACGGGCACAGACGGATCTACAACTTTTGTAAATAACATTTTCGCCTAGCTCCAAGTTTAGGATAAGTGGTCATCATCAGTGCCGCTAAAGGCCGGAGAAATGGTCAGAGTGGGGATCCCAAGGGGTGGGGGGCTCATCCCCACTCCGGTCGTCCGACACCCGCCATTTTGGACTGAAAAAACCCCTCTTAAAGCTAAGCCACGCCCCCTAGAATTAAGCCACGCCCACTTTTAGACAGGCCCCGCCCCAAAAATTCGCTCGCTCGGTCGCTGCGCTCCCTCGCTCGCCCGAAATCGCTTCGCGATTTCGGAGACTTGACCCTATAAGGGGGATCGTCGCCCAAAAAAACGCGTTTTTTTAAAGACCCCTGTCGTTTTGACCCCCTGTCCACCTCTAACCACCTCTCTAACCACCTACCACCTCTAACCACTCTCTAACCACCTCTAACCACCTCTAACCACCTCTAACCACCTCTAACCACCTCTAACCACCTCTAACCACCTCTAACCACCTCTAACCACCTCTAACCACCTCTAACCAAAGGTCAAAGTCCAACAGGTGGTCCGGGCCCAAAGGAGGTCCGGGCCTAAAGGTCAAAGTCCAATAGGTGGTCTGGGCCCAAAGGTCAAAGTCCAAAGGTGGTCAAAGTCCAATAGGTGGTCCGGGCCCAAAGGTCAAAGTCCAACAGGTGGTCCGGGCCCAAAGGTCAAAGTCCAACAGGTGGTCCGGGCCCAAAGGTCAAAGTCCAACAGGTGTCCGGGCCCAAAGGTGGTCCGGGCCCAAAGGTCAAAGTCCAACAGGTGGTCCGGGCCCAAAAGGTCCGGGGTGGTCCGGGCCAAAGGTCAAAGTCCAATACCAAAGGTCAAAGTCTAATAGTGGTCCGGGCCCAAAGGTCAAAGTCCAACAGGTGGTCCGGGCCCAAAGGTCAAAGTCCAACAGGTGGTCCGGGCCCAAAGGTCAAAGTCCAACAGGTGGTCCGGGCCCAAGGTCAAAGTCCAACGGGTAGCCCAGGCAAAAAAAGGTTAGAGACCAATGTCAAAGTCCAATAGGTGGTCCGGGCCCAAAGGTCAAAGTCCAATAGGTGGTCCGGGCCCAAAGGTCAAAGTCCAACAGGTGGTCCGGGCCCAAAGGTCAAAGTCCAACAGGTCCAAAGGTCAAAGTCCAACAGGTGGTGGTCCGGCCCAAAGGTCAAAGTCCAACAGGTGGTCCGGGCCCAAAGGAGGTCCGGGCCTAAAGGTGGTCCGGGCCCAAAGGTCAAAGTCCAATAGGTGGTCTGGGCCCAAAGGTCAAAGTCCAATAGTTGGTCCGGGCCCAAAGGTCAAAGTCCAACAGGTGGTCCGGGCCCAAAGGTCAAAGTCCAACAGGTGGTGGGCCCAAAGGTCAAAGTCCAACAGGTGGTCCGGCCCAAGGTCAAAGTCCAACGGGTAGCCCAGGCAAAAAAAGGTTAGAGACCAATGGGTAGCCCAGGCCCAAAGGTCAAAGTCCAATGGGTAGCCCAGGCAAAAAAAGGTTAGAGACCGATGGGTAGCCCAGGCCCAAAGGTCAAAGTCCAACGGGTAGCCCAGGCAAAAAAAGGTTAGAGACCGATGGGTAGCCCAGGCCCAAAGGTCAAAGTCCAATGGGTAGCCCAGGCAAAAAAAGGTTAGAGTCCAATGGGTAGCCCAGGCAAAAAAAGGTCTAAGGTCAAAGGTCAAGGGGAGGGGCATTAAAACCACATATCCCCCTTTCTTACCCCCTCCCCTAATGTTCCTACGTATTACCCCCCCCCCCCCCCTCCCTCCGAGAAATAAGGAAAAAACGTAGATGATCGCCCACGTGGGCGACCACGTGGTAACTATATTCCAGGGAAAGGGGGTTGGGAACATTAGAACCACATATCCCCCTTTCCCACCCCCTCCCTTAATGTTTCTGCATGTTACCCCCCTCCCCCTACCCCTCCCTCTGAGAAATAAGAAAAAAATGTGGAAGGAATCATTGAATTTCTCTTCCCAAACCAAGCCGCCAGAGATTCAGTACGTGGTCTTGGTCGATCTTGTTTGACAAGTGGAAAAGACGACTTTTTCCAACTTTAGAGTCCCGTAGCTCGGTTATTACGGGTCCTAGCCCGTAAACGTATATAACCAAAAATAACGGGCACAAAGAGATCTACAACTTTTGTTAATAACATTTTGCCTAGCTCCAAGTTTAAGAAAAGTAGTCATCATCAGTGCCGCTAAAGGCTGGAGAAATGGTCAGGGAAGGGATCCCAAGAGGTGGGGGGCTCATCCCCACTCCGGTCGTCCGACACCCGCCATTTTGGACTAAAAAACGCCCCCTTTTAAAGCTAAGCCACGCCCCCTAGAATTAAGCCACGCCCACTTTTAGACAGGCCCCGCCCCCAAAAATTCGCTCGCTCGGTCGCTGCGCTCCCTCGCTCGCCCGAAATCGCTTCGCGATTTCGGAGACTTGACCCTATAAGGGGGATCGTCGCCCAAAAAAACGCGTTTTTTTTAAGACCCCTGTCGTTTTGACCCCCTGACCACCTCTAACCACCTCTAACCACCTCTAACCACCTCTAACCACCTCTAACCACCTCTAACCACCTCTAACCACCTCTAACACCTCTAACCCTCTAACCACCTCTAACCACCTCTAACCACCTCTAACCACCTCTAACCACTCTCTCTCTCTCTAACCACCTCTAACCACCTCTAACCACCTCTAACCACCTCTAACCACCTCTAACCACCTCTAACCACCTCTAACCACCTCTAACCACCTCTCTCTAACCACCTCTAACCACCTCTAACCACCTCTAACCACCTCTAACCACCTCTAACCACCTCTAACCACCTCTAACCACCTCTAACACCTCTAACCACCTCTTCTCTCTAACCACCTCTAACCACCTCTAACACCTCTAACCACCTCTCTAACCACCTCTAACCACCTCTAACCACCTCTAACCACCTCTAACCACCTCTAACCACCTCTAACCACCTCTAACCACCTCTAACCACCTCTAACCACCCTCTAACCACCTCTAACCACCTCTAACCACCTCTAACCACCCCCCACCTCTAACCACCTCTAACTCTAACCACCTCTAACCACCTCTAACCACCTCTAACGATCTCTAACCACCTCTAACCACCTCTAACCACCTCTAACCACCCACCTCTAACCACGCCCCCTAGAATTAAGCCACGCCCACTTTTGAATAGGCCACGCCCCAAAAATTCGCTCGCTCGGTCGCTGCGCTCCCTCGCTCGCCCGAAATCGCTTCGCGATTTCGGAGACTTGGCCCTATAAGGGGGGATCGTCGCCCAAAAAAACGCGTTTTTTTTAAGACCCCTGTCGTTTTGTCCCCCCTGACCACCTCTAACCACCTCTAAGTTTAAAGGTCAAAGTCCAACAGGTGGTGGTTACCAAAGGTCAAAGTCCAACAGGTGGTCCGGGCCCAAAGGTCAAAGTCCAACAGGTGGTGGTCCGGGCCTAAAGGTCAAAGTCCAATAGGTGGGGCCCAAAGGTCAAAGTCCAATAGGTGGTCCGGGCCCAAAGGTCAAAGTCCAATAGGTGGGCCCAAAGGTCAAAGTCCAACAGGTGGTCCGGGCCCAAAGGTCAAAGTCCAACAGGTGGTCCGGGCCCAAAGGTCAAAGTCCAACAGGTGGTCCGGGCCCAAAGGTGGTCCAAAGGTCAAAGTCCAACAGGTGGTCCGGGCCCAAAGGAGGTCCGGGCCGGTCCGGGCCAAAGGTCAAAGTCCAATAGGTGGTCTGGGCCCAAAGGTCAAAGTCCAATAGTTGGTCCGGGCCCAAAGGTCAAAGTCCAACAGGTGGTGTCCGTCCGGCCCAAAGGTCAAAGTCCAACAGGTGGTCCGGGCCCAAAGGTCAAAGTCCAACGGGTAGCCCAGGCAAAAAAAGGTTAGAGACCAATGGGTCCAGGCCCAAAGGTCAAAGTCCAAACCGGGCCCAAAGGTCAAAGTCCAATAGGTGGTCCGGGCCCAAAGGTCAAAGTGGTCCGGGCCCAAAGGTCAAAGTCCAACAGGTGGTCCGGGCCCAAAGGTCAAAGTCCAACAGGTGGTCCGGGCCCAAAGGTGGTCCCCAAAGGTCAAGTCCAACAGGTGGTGGTCCAAAGGTCAAAGTCCAATAGGCCCAAAGGGGTGGTCCAAAGGTCAAAGTTGGTCCGGGCCCAAAGGTCAAAGTTGGTCCGGGCCCAAAGGTCAAAGTCCAACAGGTGGTCCGGGCCCAAAGGTCAAAGTCCAACGGGTAGCCCAGGCAAAAAAAGGTTAGAGACCAATGGGTAGCCCAGGCCCAAAGGTCAAAGTCCAATGGGTAGCCCAGGCAAAAAAAGGTTAGAGACCGATGGGTAGCCCAGGCCCAAAGGTCAAAGTCCAACGGGTAGCCCAGGCAAAAAAAGGTTAGAGACCGATGGGTAGCCCAGGCCCAAAGGTCAAAGTCCAATGGGTAGCCCAGGCAAAAAAAGGTTAGAGTCCAATGGGTAGCCCAGGCAAAAAAAGAGGGGAGGGGGCATTTGCCCCTCCCCTAATGTTCCTACGTATTACCCCCCTCCCCGTGCCCCCTCCCTCCGAGAAATAAGGAAAAAACGTAGACGATCGCCCACGTGGGCGACCACGTGGTAACTATATTCCAGGGAAAGGGGGTTGGGAACATTAGAACCACATATCCCCCTTTCCCACCCCTCCCTTAATGTTTCTGCATGTTACCCCCTCCCCCTACCCCCTCCCTCTGAGAAATAAGAAAAAAATGTGGAAGGAATCATTGAATTTCTCTTCCCAAACCAAGCCGCCAGAGATTCAGTACGTGGTCTTGGTCGATCTTGTTTGACAAGTGGAAAAGACGACTTTTTCCAACTTTAGAGTCCCGTAGCTCGGTTATTACGGGTCCTAGCCGTAAACGTATATAACCAAAAATAACGGGCACAAAGAGATCTACAACTTTTGTTAATAACATTTTTGCCTAGCTCCAAGTTTAAGAAAAGTAGTCATCATCAGTGCCGCTAAAGGCTGGAGAAATGGTCAGGGAAGGGATCCCAAGAGGTGGGGGGCTCATCCCCACTCCGGTCGTCCGACACCCGCCATTTTGGACTGAAAAACGCCCCCTTTTAAAGCTAAGCCACGCCCCCTAGAATTAAGCCACGCCCACTTTTAGACAGGCCCCGCCCCCAAAAATTCGCTCGCTCGGTCGCTGCGCTCCCTCGCTCGCCCGAAATCGCTTCGCGATTTCGGAGACTTGACCCTATAAGGGGGGATCGTCGCCCAAAAAAACGCGTTTTTTTAAAGACCCCTGTCGTTTTGACCCCCCTGTCCACCTCTAACCACCTCTAACCACCTCTAACCACCTCTAACCACCTCTAACCACCTCTAACCACCTCTAACACCTCTAACCACCTCTAACCACCTCTAACCACCTCTAACCACCTCTAACACCTCTAACCACTCTAACCACCTCTAACCACCTCTAACCAAAGGTCAAAGTCCAACAGGTGGTCCGGGCCCAAAGGAGGTCCGGGCCTAAAGGTCAAAGTCCAATAGGTGGTCTGGCCCAAAGGTCAAAGTCCAATAGGTCGAAAGGTCAAAGTCCAAAGGCCCAAAGGTCAAAGTCCAACAGGTGGTCCGGGCCCAAAGGTCAAAGTCCAACAGGTGGTCCGGGCCCAAAGGTCAAAGTCCAACACCAAAGGTCCGGGCCCAAAGGTCAAAGTCCAACAGGTGGTCCGGGCCCAAAGGAGGTCCGGGCCAAAGGTGGTCCGGGCCCAAAGGTCAAAGTCCAATAGGTGGTCGGGCCCAAAGGTCAAAGTCCAATAGGTCCGGGCCCAAAGGTCAAAGTCCAACAGGTGGTCCGGGCCCAAAGGTCAAAGTCCAACAGGTGGTCCGGGCCCAAAGGTCCAACAGGTGTCCGGGCCCAAAGGTCAAAGTCCAACGGGTAGCCCAGGCAAAAAAAGGTTAGAGACCAATGGTAGCCCAGGCCCAAAGGTCAAAGTCCAATAGGTGGTCCGGGCCCAAAGGTCCAAAAAGGTCAAAGTCCAACAGGTGGTCCGGGCCAAAGGTCAAAGTCCAACAGGTGGTCCGGGCCCAAAGGTCAAAGTCCAACAGGTGGTCCGGGCCCAAAGGTGTCCGGGCCCAAAGGTCAAAGTCCAACAGGTGGTCCGGGCCCAAAGGTCCAGGTGGTCCGGGCCCAAAGGTCAAAGTCCAATAGGTGGTCGGGCCCAAAGGTCAAAGTCCAATAGTGGTCCGGCCCCAAGGTCAAAGTCCAACAGGTGGTCCGGGCCCAAAGGTCAAAGTCCAACAGGTGTCCGGGCCCAAAGGTCAAAGTCCAACAGGTGGTCCGGGCCCAAAGGTCAAAGTCCAACGGGTAGCCCAGGCAAAAAAAGGTTAGAGACCAATGGGTAGCCCAGGCCCAAAGGTCAAAGTCCAATGGGTAGCCCAGGCAAAAAAAGGTTAGAGACCGATGGGTAGCCCAGGCCCAAAGGTCAAAGTCCAACGGGTAGCCCAGGCAAAAAAAGGTTAGAGACCGATGGGTAGCCCAGGCCCAAAGGTCAAAGTCCAATGGGTAGCCCAGGCAAAAAAAGGTTAGAGTCCAATGGGTAGCCCAGGCAAAAAAGGTCAAAGTCCAATGGTCAAGGAGGGGGCATTAAAACCACATATCCCCCTTTCTTACCCCCTCCCTAATGTTCCTACGTATTACCCCCTCCCCCCCCCTCCCTCCGAGGAATAAGGAAAAAACGTAGATGATCGCCCACGTGGGCGACCACGTGGTAACTATATTCCAGGGAAAGGGGGTTGGGAACATTAGAACCACATATCCCCCTTTCCCACCCCTCCCTTAATGTTTCTGCATGTTACCCCCCTCCCCCTACCCCCTCCCTCTGAGAAATAAGGAAAAAATGTGGAAGGAATCTTATAATTTCTCTTCCCAAACCAAGCCGCCAGAGATTCAGTACGTGGTCTTGGTCGATCTTGTTTGACAAGTGGAAAAGACGACTTTTTTCCAACTTTAGAGTCCCGTAGCTCGGTTATTACGGGTCCTAGCCCGTAAACGTATATAACCAAACATAACGGGCACAAAGAGATCTACAACTTTTGTTAATAACATTTTTGCCTAGCTCCAAGTTTAAGAAAAGTAGTCATCATCAGTGCCGCTAAAGGCTGGAGAAATGGTCAGGGAAGGGATCCCAAGAGGTGGGGGGCTCATCCCCACTCCGGTCGTCCGACACCCGCCATTTTGGACTAAAAAACGCCCCCTTTTAAAGCTAAGCCACGCCCCCTAGAATTAAGCCACGCCCACTTTTAGACAGGCCCCGCCCCCAAAAATTCGCTCGCTCGGTCGCTGCGCTCCCTCGCTCGCCCGAAATCGCTTCGCGATTTCGGAGACTTGACCCTATAAGGGGGGATCGTCGCCCAAAAAAACGCGTTTTTTTAAAGACCCCTGTCGTTTTGACCCCCCTGCTCTAACCACCTCTAACCACCTCTAACCACCTCTAACCACCTCTAACCACCTCTAACCACCTCTAACCACCTCTAACCACCTCTAACCACCTCTAACCACCTCTAACCACCTCTAACCACCTCTCACCACCACCTCTAACCACCTCTAACCACCTCTAACCACCTCTAACCACCTCTAACCACCTCTAACCACCTCTAACCACCTCTAACCACCTCTAACCACCTCTAACCACCTCTAACCACCTCTCTAACCACCTCTAACCACCTCTAACCACCTCTAACCACCTCTAACCACCTCTAACCACCTCTAACCACCTCTCTCTAACCACCTCTAACCACCTCTAACCACCTCTAACCACCTCTAACCACTCTAACCACCTCTAACCACCTCTAACCACCTCTAACCACCTCTAACCACCTCTAACCACCTCTAACCACCTCTAACCACCTCTAACCACCTCTAACCACCTCTAACCACCCACCACTCTTGCTCTCTCTAACCACCTCTAACCACCTCTCTAACCACCTCTCTAACCACCTCTAACCACCTCTAACCACCTCTAACCACCTCTAACCACCTCTAACCACCTCTAACCACCTCTAACCACCTCTAACCACCTCTAACCACCCCTCTAACCACCTCTAACCACCTCTAACCACCTCTACCCCCCTCTAACCACCTCTAACCACCTCTAACCACCTCTAACCACCTCTAACCACCCTAACCACCTCTAACCACCTCTAACCACCTCTAACCACCTCTAACCACCTCTAACCACCTCTAACCACCTCTAACCACCTCTAACCACCTCTAACCACCTCTAACCACCTCTAACCACCTCTAACCACCTCTAACCACCTCTAACCACCTCTAACCACCTCTCTAACCACCTCTCTCTAACCTCTAACCACCTCTAACCACCTCTAACCACCTCTAACCACCTCTAACCACCTCTAACCACCTCTAACCACTCTAACCACCTCTAACCACCTCTAACCACCTCTAACCACCTAACCACTCTAACCACCTCTAACCACCTCTAACCACCTCTAACCACCTCTAACCACCTCTAACCACCTCTAACCACCTCTAACCACCTCTAACCACCTCTAACCACTCTAACCACCTCTAACCACCTCTAACACCTCTAACCACCTCTAACCACCTCTAACCACTCTAACCACCTCTAACCACCTCTAACCACCTCTAACCACCTCTAACCACCTCTAACCACCTCTAACCACCTCTAAACACCATCTCTAACCACCTCTAACCACCTCTAACCACCTCTAACCACCTCTAACCACCTCACCCCTCTAACCACCTCTAACCACCTCTAACCACCTCTAACCACCTCTAACCACCTCTAACCATGATCAATTGATCATGTCTAACCACCTCTAACCACCTCTAACTGCATGTCAATTGATCATGGTTAGAGGTGGTTAGAGGTGGTTAGACATGATCAATTGATCATGGTTAGAGGTTAGAGGTGGTTAGAGGTGGTTAGAGGTGGTTAGAGGTGGTTTAGAGGTGGTTAGAGGTGGTTAGAGGTGGTTGGCTGTTAGCGGTGTTGGGAATTCGTAACTTCAAAGAAAGAATTTGAAGTTACATATAAATTCGTTAAATTATTAACAGCAATAATTAAAATTTATCATAAAAAGCAATTATCAGACAGGAAGTTATTACAAGGAAATTTAAATACATGAAATGCAATTTATGGAAATTTATTATCAATTTGATAATAAATCAAGTTGATTTATTGATTCATGATTCATAGTTAAAAGCAATTGTCAGACAGGAAGTTATTACAAAGAAATTTAAAAACAAGAAATGCAATTCATGGAAATTTATTATTGTTTCATTGTATTAACTGATGACATTGAGGTGTCAATTTATAATAATTGTTACCTTAGCATATTGTGTCAATAAATCAAGTTGATTATACTTATACGACAATGTTTGTTATCAATGTTTTTTCTTCATAATTAAATATCATTTCGATGAATAGATATTTGGTATATAAATACAACGCAAAATTGCATATTAACTATGAGTTTACAAGAATTGTTTTGTGACGAAACGTTAAGTGTTAGTAAAAATTCTGATATTTCTTGCGAATCGTGCTTATCACAAAATGAACAACAACGCTGGTCAACAAGTTCTGGATCGTTCATCTTCCCCCATAGAAGAAGAAGACCGAGAGGTCGAACTGTTGACTCAACAAAGTCATCAAAAAGAATCACATCAGGAGAGTCGTCCGACAACTCCTCTGAACGTAGACCTGTCACCCGAGGAGACCGAGCAACTGATAGAGACAGTAAAAAAAAAAAACAGGAAGAGAAGGTACTTCTTTTGAAGACGTTGAAGAGTGTGAAACGGTATCCCTTTCAGACTTACTTGGATTGGATGACGGAGTCATTAATAGGTATGTCTCTTCTGATTCAATGGTCCAACATGATCCAGAATTTCTTAGACTTAGCTCCCAGCCCCCCGATTTTAGAAGATTTCTTAACTTACGTGGAGGAGAGCGAATCGTTCATCGAGTATTATACGTTGAACGATTTGACGATTATCCTACTTTTGTCTCGGGCGTTCTTGAAAAATCTGTCACTAAGTCGTTCTTCATTCTCTCATACCACCACGGAGGACCAAAGCCACACTTCCACTATGTCCACACCTGCCATTGGTATAACAGAGAGTGCCGGTGCCTCAAATTCGGGAGTAAAGGTGTTCCAGTCGGGAAAACGAGGTATAGAATCAGTTCTTACCGAGGAGGTCAAGAAATCATCGACCTCCAGCGTCTTGTCCAGTATCTCTCGACCAATGGCCGAAAAATATGTTCAATTAAAATCGGAGAAAAAGGATGGTTCGTATTACCTGGAAATAAATCTGTACAGGAAGGCGGACATCCTTGGTGTGGAACCCCTGAACCGGTGGAAGAAGGCTTTGATAAGAATAAAGATGCTGTTGAATCGGGAGGCGGAGTCATTCCAGCTATTGGACAGAGCAGTAAAAAATGCAAGAGGAATTGGAGGAGATGGAAGACATAGAGGAAAAATCATTCCTGCGCAAGTAGAAAAAATTATGTTAGAGTTATGTGTTTGTCCGGTAAATGAGTCTTATAAGACTCATGCATGGAGATCTGATGAACGCTTGCGATATATGTTGCCAAAGATTCGGCGTATGAAAGGGCAACCATTCATACCATGATTTTTTATCCAAATGGTCAACAGATCAATTTATTGATCATTATAGGATGCGGCAACCTATATTTCGTGATTACGAAAATGCCGGAGAAACACATTACTATAACATTCAACAGAGTTTGGAAATCGCTTTGCGTTTATTACATTACCAATTTGATAATGACGAGAAGCAGGTTAAAGAATTTATATTAAATTTAGTCGACATATTTGATAAAAAGCGGCCTAAAAAAAATTGTTTAGAAATTGTTTCTGATCCATCAGCAGGAAAAAACTTTTTTATTGATTGTGTTACTGCTTTTTATTTAAATATTGGTTACATTGGTAACTATAATAAAACAGAGCGATTTCCATTCCATGATTGTGTCAACAGGCGAGTGAATGTTTGGAACGAACCCAATGTTGAATCAGCTGCTCTTGACACAGTGAAGATGTTGTTTGGCGGTGATTCATTCAGTGTAAAAATTAAACACCAGGGTGATCAGGTTTTAACAAGAACTCCTGTAATTGTTATTTCGAATACATCATGTTTCCCTAAAGATATGGCTTTTACAGACCGTATGTTTAGGTATAAATGGCGTAGGTGTCGTTTTTTAAAAGAATACGATAAATATATGTCTCCACTTGTTTGGGTGCATTTGATCGATTGGGCTCGTTCCTAAGGTTTCTTCATTGCAAAATTTATTTTTGTGGTAATTTATATTTTAGTTGTAGTAGGTAAATTGGTATAGACCACAGGCTAGAGTAATTTGTTATCATCAAAATAAATTTTGTAATTAGAGTAAATGTTTTATGTTTTATACAATATTGCGTAATATTTGTTAACATATTGTGTAATTATATGTATTATGCGCAAGTCTTGTTTTTCTATTGTATTCCTTATGTTTCTTATTAGTATATATGTTGTTTCCGGGACATAAGTATCTCGGTCCTGGTAATCCTATAGATAATGGGGAACCAGTAGATGTTGATGATGAAATTGCGTTACAACATGATTTAAATTATGATAAAGCTATAACCGCAAGTGATATAAGAGTTGCTGATCGTGTAGCGATAAAACAGTTTTATAAAGATTTTTCAAATACTGGTAATTGGCATTCGTTAGTCGGTGCTGTTGGACTTGGTGCTAAATACGGTGTTGAAAGTATTACTGGTGTGTTATATCCCCGTATGTCTAGCGGTAGGTTACCTTATCCATATTATTATAGTTCATTTGAGGAGACTGATTCTGGTGGTTCATCGAGTGATTCTAGTAATTTTGAAGGTGGTGCATTTAGTAATAGAGTTCGTGCTTTACTAACAGGTAAACGAGCCATGAGTGATACTGAAGATGACCCACCGAGTAAGAAAAGTAGAATTGAAAGATCAGCGGATGGACCTGGAGGAAGTAAAGGTGGTAAGTCGAGTGATAGTGGAGGAGGGATAACTTGTATATACCAAGGGTTACAACAGAAACCTAATTCATTTGTTTTAACTTATAGAAAAACTTATCATTTTTATATGAATGCCTCATTGCCAAGTTATGCATTTGCTGAGGATGGAGATTTTGCTCATTTTATCCCTGGAAGTTGTCACGATATACCTTGGAATCATTTATTTTGTTATGTTTCTCCAAGAGAAGCTAATATGTTAAGAACGCAGTTTACGGAAGTTAGAGCTGTTAGAGCATCTGCTGTAATATCAAGTCTTGGCGTAAGATTACCATTTGAGACTAATAGTTCTGTGAGTGTCACTGCTAATGCTAATGCTCAGTATCCATTAGCGGAATGGAATGGATTGGAATTTAATCATTTTACTATGACAAAAAAGGAAAATATTAATAAAATTAGGGAAATTATGATTGGATCACCCACATTAGCACAATCTGCTACCGGCACCGATGCGGCATCTGATAATTTTACTAATATATATGCGCAATGTGCTAGTAGGCATTTTGAAAACCCATTGCATATTTTGTTGCCTAGACCAACTAGAAAAACATATAAAAATAATATTGTAACTGCTAATGAACAATATTTAAATGAACCACAAATGTATCAGTACGCAAGTTTAGTGAATGGTTCAAATCATTTAGGACCTATATTTGCTAAAAGTTATGTACCAAAGAATGGTCTTTTATTTTCTAGAAATACATATCAAACAATTACTGATGCTGAAAAAACAACAGAAAGAACTGGATTATTGTATGGACATGGTATTAACCATATGTACCCTGACAGTAATTTTATTCCTGCATTTTATGAATTAATTACATTGGAAAATAGTTATCAGACATCAATGTTTAAGGGAAATGGTGTCCCTTATACCTTGGAATCTTACAAGAGAAGCTAATATGTTAAGAACGCAGTTTACGGAAGTTAGAGCTGTTAGAGCATCTGCTGTAATATCAAGTCTTGGCGTAAGATTACCATTTGAGACTAATATGTCACTGCTAATGCTAATGCTCAGTATCCATTAGCGGAATGGAATGGATTGGAATTTAATCATTTTACTATGACAAAAAAGGAAAATATTAATAAAATTAGGGAAATTATGATTGGATCACCCACATTAGCACAATCTGCTACCGGCACCGATGCGGCATCTGATAATTTTACTAATATATATGCGCAATGTGCTAGTAGGCATTTTGAAAACCCATTGCATATTTTGTTGCCTAGACCAACTAGAAAAACATATAAAAATAATATTGTAACTGCTAATGAACAATATTTAAATGAACCACAAATGTATCAGTACGCAAGTTTAGTGAATGGTTCAAATCATTTAGGACCTATATTTGCTAAAAGTTATGTACCAAAGAATGGTCTTTTATTTTCTAGAAATACATATCAAACAATTACTGATGCTGAAAAAACAACAGAAAGAACTGGATTATTGTATGGACATGGTATTAACCATATGTACAATTTTAATAATATTGGAAATATTAAAGATATCCCTGACAGTAATTTTTTCCTGCATTTAACCAACCATATGAATTAATTACATTGGAAAATAGTTATCAGACATCAATGTTTAAGCCTACAACTCCTGGTATACAACCTCGTTTTGTTGTTGGAATGATCCCTATTCGTAACAAGGATCATAAATTATTACAAGCACAATGGGAGTTTTTAATTGATTTTGACTTAGATGTTGCGGTTACTGTTGGGTCATCTGGTTATTATGGACGGCAAGAGACGTGGCCAGAACCTAAATTTATGAATCCAAATATTCAACCTGGAAACTATAAAAAATACTTTGCTCCTAGTTATTATACTGATATGAGAATGCAAGGTGGATTTAGCAGATTAGAAACTAAAGAAACTAAAATCCCTGTTCAAAATAGATCCGTTAAGGATACTGGTTTTCCTGTTGATCCATCAGTAGAAGGATTTAAATCAACTCCAATTAAAGGAATGTTGCCTCATATATTATATGATTTACCGGAAGAAACAGCTGCAAGAAAAATTTTAGAGGATCAGAAAAAAGAACCAACTAAAGGAGTTATTGGACCAAATTTATATTAAATAATTATTGTAAACATATCAATTGATAATAAATAATATATATATATTAATTTTTTTATTTCTTAAATGCCACCATAAATTGCGGCGGTAATATTCAAAAAGAATTCTAAATATATATAGAGCCGCATTTTGTGGCGGCATGTATTACAATATATACCGGCCGAACTAAAACATCCTGATTACTTGGTTAATACCTTCGGTATTTGCCACCGCAATTAGTGGTGTTTAGAGGTGGTTAGAGGTGGTTAGAGGTGGTTAGAGGTGAGGTGGGGTGGGGGGTAACATAGTTGGGCGGGGGGTGGTGGTGGAGGTGGGGGTGGTGGGGTTTAATATTATACATCCCCCACCACCCCACCTCCACCACCACCCCGCCCCAACTATGTTACCCCCACCCCTCACCTCTAACCACCTCTAACCACCTCTAACCACCTCTAACCACCTCTAAACACTCTTCTAACCACCTCTCTCTAACCACCTCTACCTCTAAACACCTCTAACCACCTCTAACCACCTCTAACCACCTCTAACCACCTCTAACCACCTCTAACCACCTCTAACCACCTCTAACCACCTCTAACCACCTCTAACCACCTCTAACCACCTCTAACCACCTCTAACCACCTCTCTAACCACCTCTAACCACCTAACCACCTCTAACCACCTCTCTCTAACCACCTCTAACCACCTCTAACCACCTCTAACCACTCTAACCACCTCTAACCACCTCTAACCACCTCTAACCACCTCTAACCACCTCTAACCACCTCTAACCACCTCTAACCACCTCTAACCACCTCTAACCACCTCTAACCACCTCTAACCACTCTAACCACCTCTAACCACCTCTAACCACCTCTAACCACCTCTAACCCCTCTAACCACCTCTAACCACCTCTAACCACCTCTACCCACCTCTACTCTAACCACCTCTAACCACCTCTAACCACCTCTAACCACCTCTAACCACTCTAACCACCTCTAACCACCTCTAACCACTCTAACCACCTCTAACCACCTCTCTAACCACCTCTAACCACCTCTAACCACCTCTAACCACCTCTAACACCTCTAACCACCTCTAACCACTCCACCTCTAACCACCTCCACCTCTTCCACCTCTAACCACCTCTAACCACCTCTAACCACCTTACCACCTCTAACCACCTCTAACCACCTCTAACCACCTCTAACCACCTCTAACCACCACCTCTAACCACCTCTAACCACCTCTAACCACCTCTAACCACCATCTCTAACCACCTCTAACCACCTCTAACCACCTCTAACCACCTCTAACCACCTCTAACCACCCCTAACCACCTCTAAACCACCTCTAACCACCTCTAACCACCACCTCTAACCACCTCTAACCACTCTAACCACCTCTAACCACCTCTAACCACCTCTAACCACCTCTAACCACCTCTAACCACCTCTAACTCACCTCTAACCACCTCTAACCACCTCTAACCACCTCTAACCACTCTAACCACCTCTAACCACCTAACCACCTCTAACCACCTCTACCACCTCTAACCACCTCTAACCACCTCTAACCACCTCTAACCACCTCTAACCCCTCTAACCACCTCTAACCACCTCTAACCACCTCTAACCACCTCTAACCACCTCTAACCACCTCTAACCACCTCTAACCACCTCTAACCACCTCTAACACCTCTAACCACCTCTAACCACCTCTAACCACCTCTAACCACTCTAACCACCTCTAACCACCTCTAACCACCTCTAACCACCTCTAACCACCTCTAACCACCTCTAACCACCTCTAACCACCTCTAACCACCTCTAACCACCTCTAACCACCTCTAACCACCTCTAACCACCTCTAACCACCTCTAACCACCTCTAACCACCTCTAACCACCTCTAACCACCCTAACCACTCTAACCACCTCTAACCACCTCAAACCACCTCTAACCACCTCAAGTATCTAATCCGAGGAGATGCGGAGTCAAATAATTTTACTTGCAGGAACTACCACAGGTGTTTTTCTTTAATAACTCGATAACAGATAGATATTTATTAACCGGACTGGTTTCTTAATTAAAATTTAGTCAGAAACAAGTATCTCACCCGAGGAGATGCGAAGTCAAATAATATTACCTGCGGGAACCACACAGGTGTTTTCTTTAATAACTCGATAACAGATAGGTATTTATTAACCGGACTGGTTTCTTAATTAAAATTTAGTCAGAAACTAGTATCTAACCCGAGGAGATGCGGAGTCAAATAATATTACCTGCGGGAACCACCACAGGTGTTTTTCTTTAATAACTCGATAACAGATAGGTATTATTAACCGGACTGGTTTCTTAATTTAAATTTAGTCAGAAACTAGTATCTAACCGAGGAGATGCGGAGTCAAATAATATTACCTGCGGGAACCACCACAGGTGTTTTTTCTTTAATAACTCGATAACAGACTAGTTTCTTTGTTTAAATTTAGTCAGAAACTAGTATCTAACCGAGGAGATGCGGAGTCAAATTATATTACCTGCGGGAACCACCACAGGTGTTTCTTTAATAACTCGATAACAGATAGGTATTTTTTAACCGGACTGGTTTCTTTGTTAAAATTTAGTCAGAAACTAGTATCTAACCCGAGGAGATGCGGAGTCAAATAATATACCTGCGGGAACCACCACAGGTGTTTTTCTTTAATAACTCGATAACAGATAGGTATTTATTAACCGGACTGGTTTCTTAATTAAAATTTAGTCAGAAACCTAGTATCTAACCCGAGGAGATGCGGAGTCAAATAATATTCCCTGCGGGAACCACCACAGGGTGTTTTCCTTTAATAACTCGATAACAGACTAGTTTCTTTGTTTAAATTTAGTCAGAAACTAGTATCTAACCCGAGGAGATGCGGAGTCAAATTATATTACCTGCGGGAACCACCACAGGTGTTTTTCTTTAATAACTCGATAACAGATAGGTATTTTTTAACCGGACTGGTTTCTTTGTTAAAATTTAGTCAGAAACTAGTATCTAACCCGAGGAGATGCGGAGTCAAATAATATTACCTGCGGGAACCACCACAGGTGTTTTTTTAATAACTCGATAACAAATAGATATATTTTAACAGGACTGGTTTCTTTGTAAAAATTTAGTCAGGAACGAGTATCTATTACTCTGCGGGAAACACTACAGGTGTTTTTCTTTAATAAATCGAAAACAGAAGGATATTTTTTCATCTGACTGATTTCTGTAGATAAGTTTAGTCAGAAACGAGTATCTAACCAGAGGCATTGCTGAATCAAATAATTTATTTGCGAACCACCACAGGTGTTTTTTTTTTTTATAGGATCGAAACAGATGGGTTTTTTTTATCGGACTGGTTTCTATGGTTAAGTTTAGTCAGGAACGAGTATCTAATCCAAGGCGTTTTTTTGATTCAAATAATATAACCTGTAGTAACCACCACAGGTGTTTTTTCTTTAATAACTCGATAACAGATAGGTATTTTTTAACTGGACTGGTTTGTTTGTTAACATTTGTCAGGAGTATCTAACCAAGGAGATAAAAATATGCCCAAAATAAAACATT
>JACMZG010001908.1:64108246-64147618 GCA_018340805.1 Microvelia longipes | reverse complement strand
TAAAGGCTGGAGAAATGGTCAGGGAAGGGATCCCAAGAGGTGGGGGCTCATCCCCACTCCGGTCGTCCGAGACCCGCCATTTTGGACTAAAAAACGCCCCCTCATAAAGCTAAGCCACGCCCCCTAGAATTAAGCCACGCCCACTTTTAGACAGGCCCCGCCCCCAAAAATTCGCTCGCTCGGTCGCTGCGCTCCCTCGCTCGCCCGAAATCGCTTCGCGATTTCGGAGACTTGACCCTATAAGGGGGGATCGTCGCCCAAAAAAACGCGTTTTTTTAAAGACCCCTGTCGTTTTGTCCCCCCTATCTAACCACCTCTAACCACCTCTAACCACCTCTCTCTAACCACCTCTAACCACCTCTAACCACCTCTAACCACCTCTAACCACCTCTAACCACCTCTAACCACTCTAACCACCTCTAACCACCTCTAACCACCTCTAACCACCTCACCTCTAACCACCTCCACCTCTAACCACCTCTACCCCCCTCTCACCCCCTCTAACCACCTCTAACCACCTCTACCCACCTCTAACCACCTCTAACCACCTCTAACCACCTCTAACCACCTCTAACCACCTCTAACCACCTCTAACCACCCTAACCACCTCTAACCACCTCTAACCACTCTAACCACCTCTCTCACCTCTAACCACTCTAAACTCTAACACTCTAACCACCTCTAACCACCTACCACCTCTAACCACCTCTAACCACCTCTAACCACCTCTAACCACCTCTAACCACCTCTAACCACCTCTAACCACCTCTACCCCCCCTAAACCACTCTACCACCACCTCTAACCACCTCTAACCACCTCTAACCACCTCTAACCTCTAACCACCTCTAACCACCTAACCACCTCTAACCTCTAACCACCTCTCTAACCCTCTAACCACCCCTCTAACCACCTCTAACAACCCTCTAACCACCTCTAACCACCTCTAACCACCTCTAACCACCTCTACCCACCACCTCTAACCACCTCTACCACCTCTAACCACCTCTAACCACCTCTAACCACCTCTAACCACCTCTAACCACCTCTAACCACCTCTAACCACCTCTAACCACCTCTAACCACCTCTAACCACCTCTAACCACCTCTAACCACCTCTCCACCTCTAACCACCTCTAACCACCTCTAACACCTCTAACCACCTCTAACCACCTCTAACCTCTAACCACCTCTAACCACTCTAACCACCTCTAACCACCTCTCCTCCACCTCTAACCACTCTCTCTCCACCTCTAACCACCTCTCCACTCTAACCACCTCTAACCACCTCTAACCACCTCTAACCACCTCTAACCACCTCTAACCACCTCTAACCACCTCCACCTCTAACCACCTCTAACCACCTCTCTAACCACCTCTAACTCTAACCACTCTAACCACCTCTAACCACCTCTAACGTTCCACCTCTAACCACCTCTAACCACCTCTAACACCTCTAACCAACCACCTCTAACCACCTCTAACCATCTCTAACCACCTCTAACCACCTCTGTCTCTCTAACCATGATCAATTGATCATGTGCATGTCAATTGATCATGGTTAGAGGTGGTTAGAGTGGTTAGACATGATCAATTGGTTAGAGGTGGTTAGAGGTGGTTAGAGGTGGTTAGAGGTGGTTAGAGGTGGTTAGAGGTGGTTAGAGGTTAGAGGTGGTTGGCTGTTAGCGGTGTTGGGAATTCGTAACTTCAAAGAAAGAATTTGAAGTTACATATAAATTCGTTAAATTATTAACAGCAATAATTAAAATTTATCATAAAAAGCAATTATCAGACAGGAAGTTATTACAAGGAAATTTAAATACATGAAATGCAATTTATGGAAATTTATTATCAATTTGATAATAAATCAAGTTGATTTATTGATTCATGATTCATAGTTAAAAGCAATTGTCAGACAGGAAGTTATTACAAAGAAATTTAAAAACAAGAAATGCAATTCATGGAAATTTATTATTGTTTCATTGTATTAACTGATGACATTGAGGTGTCAATTTATAATAATTGTTACCTTAGCATATTGTGTCAATAAATCAAGTTGATTATACTTATACGACAATGTTTGTTATCAATGTTTTTTCTTCATAATTAAATATCATTTCGATGAATAGATATTTGGTATATAAATACAACGCAAAATTGCATATTAACTATGAGTTTACAAGAATTGTTTTGTGACGAAACGTTAAGTGTTAGTAAAAATTCTGATATTTTTGCGAATCGTGCTTATCACAAAATGAACAACAACGCTGGTCAACAAGTTCTGGATCGTTCATCTTCCCCCATAGAAGAAGAAGACCGAGAGGTCGAACTGTTGACTCAACAAAGTCATCAAAAAGAATCACATCAGGAGAGTCGTCCGACAACTCCTCTGAACGTAGACCTGTCACCCGAGGAGACCGAGCAACTGATAGAGACAGTAAAAGAAAAAAAACAGGAAGAGAAGGTACTTCTTTTGAAGACGTTGAAGAGTGTGAAACGGTATCCCTTTCAGACTTACTTGGATTGGATGACGGAGTCATTAATAGGTATGTCTCTTCTGATTCAATGGTCCAACATGATCCAGAATTTCTTAGACTTAGCTCCCAGCCCCCCGATTTTAGAAGATTTCTTAACTTACGTGGAGGAGAGCGAATCGTTCATCGAGTATTATACGTTGAACGATTTGACGATTATCCTACTTTTGTCTCGGGCGTTCTTGAAAAATCTGTCACTAAGTCGTTCTTCATTCTCTCATACCACCACGGAGGACCAAAGCCACACTTCCACTATGTCCACACCTGCCATTGGTATAACAGAGAGTGCCGGTGCCTCAAATTCGGGAGTAAAGGTGTTCCAGTCGGGAAAACGAGGTATAGAATCAGTTCTTACCGAGGAGGTCAAGAAATCATCGACCTCCAGCGTCTTGTCCAGTATCTCTCGACCAATGGCCGAAAAATATGTTCAATTAAAATCGGAGAAAAAGGATGGTTCGTATTACCTGGAAATAAATCTGTACAGGAAGGCGGACATCCTTGGTGTGGAACCCCTGAACCGGTGGAAGAAGGCTTTGATAAGAATAAGATGCTGTTGAATCGGGAGGCGGAGTCATTCCAGCTATTGGACAGAGCAGTAATAAAAATGCAAGAGGAATTGGAGGAGATGGAAGACATAGAGGAAAAATCATTCCTGCGCAAGTAAAAAAATTATGTTAGAGTTATGTGTTTGTCCGGTAAATGAGTCTTATAAGACTCATGCATGGAGATCTGATGAACGCTTGCGATATATGTTGCCAAAAGATTCGGCGTATGAAAGGGCAACCATTCATACCATGATTCTTTTATCCAAATGGTCAACAGATCAATTTATTGATCATTATAGGATGCGGCAACCTATATTTCGTGATTACGAAAATGCCGGAGAAACACATTACTATAACATTCAACAGAGTTTGGAAATCGCTTTGCGTTTATTACATTACCAATTTGATAATGACGAGAAGCAGGTTAAAGAATTTATATTAAATTTAGTCGACATTTGATAAAAAGCGGCCTAAAAAAAATTGTTTAGAAATTGTTTCTGATCCATCAGCAGGAAAAAACTTTTTTATTGATTGTGTTACTGCTTTTTATTTAAATATTGGTTACATTGGTAACTATAATAAAACAGAGCGATTTCCATTCCATGATTGTGTCAACAGGCGAGTGAATGTTTGGAACGAACCCAATGTTGAATCAGCTGCTCTTGACACAGTGAAGATGTTGTTTGGCGGTGATTCATTCAGTGTAAAAATTAAACACCAGGGTGATCAGGTTTTAACAAGAACTCCTGTAATTGTTATTTCGAATACATCATGTTTCCCTAAAGATATGGCTTTTACAGACCGTATGTTTAGGTATAAATGGCGTAGGTGTCGTTTTTTAAAAGAATACGATAAATATATGTCTCCACTTGTTTGGGTGCATTTGATCGATTGGGCTCGTTCCTAAGGTTTCTTCATTGCAAAATTTATTTTTGTGGTAATTTATATTTTAGTTGTAGTAGGTAAATTGGTATAGACCACAGGCTAGAGTAATTTGTTATCATCAAAATAAATTTTGTAATTAGAGTAAATGTTTTATGTTTTATACAATATTGCGTAATATTTGTTAACATATTGTGTAATTATATGTATTATGCGCAAGTCTTGTTTTTCTATTGTATTCCTTATGTTTCTTATTAGTATATATGTTGTTTCCGGGACATAAGTATCTCGGTCCTGGTAATCCTATAGATAATGGGGAACCAGTAGATGTTGATGATGAAATTGCGTTACAACATGATTTAAATTATGATAAAGCTATAACCGCAAGTGATATAAGAGTTGCTGATCGTGTAGCGATAAAACAGTTTTATAAAGATTTTTCAAATACTGGTAATTGGCATTCGTTAGTCGGTGCTGTTGGACTTGGTGCTAAATACGGTGTTGAAAGTATTATGTGTTATATCCCCGTATGTCTAGCGGTAGGTTACCTTATCCATATTATTATAGTTCATTTGAGGAGACTGATTCTGGTGGTTCATCGAGTGATTCTAGTAATTTTGAAGGTGGTGCATTTAGTAATAGAGTTCGTGCTTTACTAACAGGTAAACGAGCCATGAGTGATACTGAAGATGACCCACCGAGTAAGAAAAGTAGAATTGAAAGATCAGCGGATGGACCTGGAGGAAGTAAAGGTGGTAAGTCGAGTGATAGTGGAGGAGGGATAACTTGTATATACCAAGGGTTACAACAGAAACCTAATTCATTTGTTTTAACTTATAGAAAAACTTATCATTTTTATATGAATGCCTCATTGCCAAGTTATGCATTTGCTGAGGATGGAGATTTTGCTCATTTTATCCCTGGAAGTTGTCACGATATACCTTGGAATCATTTATTTTGTTATGTTTCTCCAAGAGAAGCTAATATGTTAAGAACGCAGTTTACGGAAGTTAGAGCTGTTAGAGCATCTGCTGTAATATCAAGTCTTGGCGTAAGATTACCATTTGAGACTAATAGTTCTGTGAGTGTCACTGCTAATGCTAATGCTCAGTATCCATTAGCGGAATGGAATGGATTGGAATTTAATCATTTTACTATGACAAAAAAGGAAAATATTAATAAAATTAGGGAAATTATGATTGGATCACCCACATTAGCACAATCTGCTACCGGCACCGATGCGGCATCTGATAATTTTACTAATATATATGCGCAATGTGCTAGTAGGCATTTTGAAAACCCATTGCATATTTTGTTGCCTAGACCAACTAGAAAAACATATAAAAATAATATTGTAACTGCTAATGAACAATATTTAAATGAACCACAAATGTATCAGTACGCAAGTTTAGTGAATGGTTCAAATCATTTAGGACCTATATTTGCTAAAAGTTATGTACCAAAGAATGGTCTTTTATTTTCTAGAAATACATATCAAACAATTACTGATGCTGAAAAAACAACAGAAAGAACTGGATTATTGTATGGACATGGTATTAACCATATGTACAATTTTAATAATATTGAAATATTAAAGATATCCCTGACAGTAATTTTATTCCTGCATTTAACCAACCATATGAATTAATTACATTGGAAAATAGTTATCAGACATCAATGTTTAAGCCTACAACTCCTGGTATACAACCTCGTTTTGTTGTTGGAATGATCCCTATTCGTAACAAGGATCATAAATTATTACAAGCACAATGGGAGTTTTTAATTGATTTTGACTTAGATGTTGCGGTTACTGTTGGGTCATCTGGTTATTATGGACGGCAAGAGACGTGGCCAGAACCTAAATTTATGAATCCAAATATTCAACCTGGAAACTATAAAAAATACTTTGCTCCGAGTTATTATACTGATATGAGAATGCAAGGTGGATTTAGCAGATTAGAAACTAAAGAAACTAAAATCCCTGTTCAAAATAGATCCGTTAAGGATACTGGTTTTCCTGTTGATCCATCAGTAGAAGGATTTAAATCAACTCCAATTAAAGGAATGTTGCCTCATATATTATATGATTTACCGGAAGAAACAGCTGCAAGAAAAATTTTAGAGGATCAGAAAAAAGAACCAACTAAAGGAGTTATTGGACCAAATTTATATTAAATAATTATTGTAAACATATCAATTGATAATAAATAATATATATATATTAATTTTTTTATTTCTTAAATGCCACCATAAATTGCGGCGGTAATATTCAAAAAGAATTCTAAATATATATAGAGCCGCATTTTGTGGCGGCATGTATTACAATATACCGGCCGAACTAAAACATCCTGATTACTTGGTTAATACCTTCGGTATTTGCCACCGCAATTAGTGGTGTTTAGAGGTGGTTAGAGGTGGTTAGAGGTGGTTAGAGGTGAGGTGGGGTGGGGGTAACATAGTTGGGGCGGGGGGTGGTGGTGGAGGTGGGGTGGTGGGGGTTTAATATTATACATCCCCACCACCCCCACCTCCACCACCACCCCCCGCCCCAACTATGTTACCCCCCACCCCACCTCACCTCTAACCACCTCTAACCACCTCTAACCACCTCTAACCACCTCTAACCACCTCTAACCACCTCTAACACCTCTAACCACTAACCACTCTAACCACCTCTAACCACCTCTAACCACTCTAACCACCTCTAACCACTCTAACCACCTCTAACCACCTCTAACCACCTCTAACCACCTCTAACCACCTCTAACCACCTCTAACCACCTCTAACCACCTCTAACCACCTCTAACCACCTCTAACCACCTCTAACCACTCTAACCACCTCTAACCACCTCTAACCACCTCTAACCTCTAACCACCTCTAACCACCTCTAACCACCTCTAACCACCTCTAACCACCTCTAACCACCTAACCACCTCTAACCACTCTAACCACTCTAACACCTCTAACCACCTCTACCTCTAACCACCTCTAACCACCTCTACCACCTCTAACCACCTCTAACCACCTCTAACCACCTCTAACCACCTCTCTAACCACCTCTAACCACCTCTCTAACCACCTCTAACCACCTCTGACCACCTCTGACCACCTCTAACCACCTCTGACCACCTCTGACCACCTCTGACCACCGTTTCATGGAAATACAGTAACAAAAATTGTAAAAAACAACTTGTTATCAAGGAACACTTGTACATTAGTAGCATTTTTCTGATTCATAAACAATTACATACACTTTACATGTTACTTTTTCTTCTGTTCTCTCTACTACTATCACTTGTAACATTTATACCCAAGTCCAACCCTAGGTAGACCAAGTTACAAGTTCATTTTACTAATATAAAACTTAATTTTTATCATCATCAGCCGAATGGATGTACCTACAGACTTGATATTTAGTACAAACATAGCAAAAACATAGCCAAAATCATACCAATACACAAGAGTGGGGATAGAACAAATTGCTCTAACTATAGACCAATTGCACTACTTCCTATAATAGGCAAGGTTTTTGAAAAGTTAATAAAGGCCAGATTAATAAAATTTTGGCATAAGTATAAAGTTTTTTCTCCCAAGCAATTTGGTTTTATTAAAGGGAAGTCCACAAATTCAGCATTATTTAATTTTATTCAGCATATATATGACCAATGTGATATTAACTTAAGTGTAAATAGTGTTTTTGCTGACCTCTCCAAAGCTTTTGATTTAGTTGAACACCAAATTTTACTTAGAAAATTGTATAAATATGGCAACAGGGGAAATTGCTATAATTTAATAAGAAGTTACTTGTCTGGAAGGTACCAAAAAGTTTTTTTAGACAACAATTGTGAGTCAAAATTGTTGCCAATTAAAACAGGGGTTCCTCAAGGTTCTGTACTGGGTCCAATATTATTCATAATATTTATAAACGACTTACCTGACCATCTCAGTACAGAAATGTTACATTGTTTGCAGATGACTGCAGTGCAACTTTAAGTTGTCAACTGCTCAACAGACTGACTTACAAACTGAAACTTACTTGATGTTTTAAATGACTGGACTGACAGTAACAAACTAGTACTTAACATGGACAAAACCAATGTAATTAAATTTAGAAAAGAGCCACTATCATGTAAACCAAGCAATTTTAAAACTGTTTCAGCTACCAAACTTTTAGGTGTGTACGTAGATAGCTCCTTAAGCTTTAAAGACCACTGCAAATACTTACAGAATAAACTTAAATCCGTTTCAGCTTTGATTTATAGACTCAGACTTACCCTAGACATAAACCAGTTAAAAACCGTTTATTTTGCAAACTTCCAATCTAGACTGTCTTATGGGAATTTTTTGGTACCACTCTCCCTTGAGTAAGTCAATATTTATTACTCAAAAGAGATTACTTAGAATTATTCTTGGTTATAAGCTCAATAAATCAGTCAGAGCAGATTTTAAAAAATACAGAATTCTGACACTAACTTCTCTATATTTACTTGAATTATGTAAATATTTTGTAAGCAATATAGACCTGTTTGAAGGGGATAAATTTAGGCCCGTATTCAAAGACGTTTCCTAACATTTTCCTAACATTTTCCTAACATTCTCCTAACTTTTTCCTAACATTTTCCTAACATTCTGCTATCGTGTTTTAAAAGTCTTTTAGAGGCTTCGCATGATTTTATTTAGTAAGAACCTAAGGCAGTGAAGTCAAAAAGTGATACCATTGTAAGTAACGTAATATATCGCAAAATATCAATGTTATTAATATATTACCTGGATTTACGACAAACTTTGTCATAAACAACAATGCGGCCTTGCTTTGGCAAATGTTAAATGTATTAGAAACTTTATTGACATATGTTTTCAGTAAACAGTAGAGTTAATACAAATACAATGTTCAATTATTGTAACAGCTTTCATAAATAAAGCAGTATCAAGCGTTTTAAGTTTGAACGTGGACCAGGTTGTACGAATCCAAAGGTGTCTAAATGAAGACCTTATAATAAGTGCAACACTGTTTTCATTTTGCTAAATCATTTACACAATTTTGTTTTTCGTATTTTGTCATCAAATTCATTTTTGTTTGTGTAAAATTTTTTGGTATAATAATGGCTGAATTATTCACACCGGACCAACTGAATTTCCTCTTTGAATCGATAGCCCGCCACAAACAGACCATAGAAAATAAAAAATCTGATTGTGTTAAAAGAATTTCAGGGTAAACTCCCTAATAGTAAGGTAAGTGGATTAACAGTAGCTTATATTATGTAAATTTATGTAGATAGTTATTAATACGACGAAGTGTGTCGTAAATCCAGGTAATAAGTTAATAACATTGATATTTTGCGATATATTACATTATTTACAATGGTATCACTTTTTGACTTAACTACCTTAGGTTCTTACTAAAAAAAATCATGCGAAGCCTCTAAATGACTTTTAAAACACGGGAACGATCATTTAAATTTCGTGGCTTAAAAACATTTCCCTTGCCCAAACCTAAGGTGAGTGTTAGGAAAATGTTAGGGAAAAGTTAGGAGAATGTTAGGAAAAAGTTAGTGTTAGGAAAATTTAGGAGAATGTAGAAAATGTTAGGTGTTAGGAAAATGTTAGGAGAATGTTAGGAAAATGTTAGGAAAACGTCTTTGAATACGGGCCTTAGTCATAGGTATCAAACTAGAGGAGATGTTTACAGGCTATCTAAGCATAATCATGCGTACTACAAAAACTCTCCTCATTACTCCATCCTTAAAATCTATAATGCTCTACCTCAGCCAATAAAAGAACTTAAGCATGAGCCAAAAATATTTTTAAAAACTCTAAAGGAATACTTTAGAAGAAACTATCTATAGTATTCAAGAGTTCTATATTAGATGTGCTGTCAAAAAATAAAGTAGGAATTTTTTTATTAATTAATTAAATTCAATAATTTATTAATTCATTTTATTAATTAGCTCTATGGCATGCTGTTATTTATGTGATTCATTGTTATTTACTAGATTTATTAGTTATTAAGTAGTTATTAAATATTAAGACGATTCTATGTACATTTTGCATATTATGGAAATAAAGCTATTTATTTATTTATAGGTGCCTGGGCCACCTAAATCTATAAGATCTGAATATACCTTAGCTTGAGCTTTGTTAGTCAAACACATACCTGACTGAGGTGTCCATCAGTGTCAAGGCAGACACCATACAAATTTGTGATAAATATTTGTTGTTAAAAATAGTTTTCTCGTTTTTTTTTTGAATCGAGAGAGGCATCACATGTGTGGTTCCCAGACTTCTCAGGATATATGAATGAATTTTCTTGTAAACCTCATTACCTCAAATAGCTGATGCAATTTTAAACTTAACCAGCAAAAAGACAACAGCATTTGAATATTGTGTAAATAGTGTAATAGAATACTGCCTCCGTGGTCGAGGTCGTTAGTCTTTACACTGACCTTTGACACTATCCCAGGTTATGCTCTCAGTTGATAGAAGATTATTGTTTAATATATTATCGCCAATTTTTGAATACAATTTGAGCGAACGGTTGCTACTACCACCCGTAGTGGTTCCCCCAGGGGTTATCACTAATGAACTACAGGGCTCTAAACGGGCATTATTATTATTATTTTAGGGTAATAGAATACTGTGTTTCTATTTGCGGGTATAGCAAATTTAATTAAACTTGAGATATGATTTCTAATGTAATTCGCATTTATAGTTCATGGCAGCTTCCTCTTTGCCAGGTTTTATTTATAAAGACTTCAATTATTGAGAGGGTTATAATATCACAAACTACAAAATGACAATTACTGTATCCACAGAAGCCATCTTCATTTTATTACAGTAGGTATGACTGATCCTTTTTTCAGTCTAAATCTTTTTGTGGTAGAACATTATGAATTCTAGTAGCATCTAAAATTTCAATTAGATAATTTTATATTGTTAGAAATGTGCAATACTAGACTAATAATACTTACCTGAACATAAAAAAAGTCTCAGAAGAAAATTGAGACGATTCCTCCAATTTTTATGAATACATGATAAGCGAAAAATAGGGCAGATATCAATCATGAGTCTGTTTAAATTGTAGAAAAAAATTGAGTAGTCATGAGTCTGTGTTTTTGAACAATTCCTTTATTTACAAGTATACATACAAAAAGAAAAAGGAATACAAAAAGTTAACACAAAAGTATACAAGTAACCCACAAGGCAAAGCCTAAGGGGGGGGGGGGGGTAGAAATTGTAGATAAACAGATATTTAATGAGAAATAAAATAGTGATGTGCCAAATTGACTTTTAAACCGATTTTATATGAGTCGACTCAACAGATAATCGACTTAAGTCGATAGTTGATTCAAATAGCTTAATCTGATTGAAGTCGATTCGGTTCAATTCAACTTGATTCAACTCAAATAAATAAAAGCTGAAGCAATAAGTAGATTTAATTTGACATGAGTGGGTACAAGCTGACATGGTCATTTTAAATCAAAACTAGTCAAATGATTAACTTGGGCCAACTAAAATTATTTATTCAAGTTAACTTAATTAGTCTTGTACCGACAGGAATATACATTCTATAAATGTAAAAATATAAACGAAGCATACTTGAGTTTATTTAAATCAGACTTAAGCCCATATGAATAAACTAATGTCTACTTCAATCGAGTCGATAGAGTCACCCTGGCTCCTATATGACAAACCTCCTAAATTGGTGTAGGTCGTAGAGAAATTAGGATGAAATAAAAGAATCGATTTTACTAAATTTTATTATAATATAAAATTTTAACAATGAAAGAAAAGTTTAAATCCTAATTAAGAATAAAATATTTTGACTATAGTCGCACGAAGGTTGCGACAGATGCTCGTAAATGCTTCACCGTAATGAAACTTGACTTTCTTGAGGTGGGCATAGCTTTGCAGTTGTTATGAGTCATAAAGTTTGACATTACAATATCATTTTATGAACATAGATAATTTGTAGCATTGCATTTTGCAAGTTACGTTTCCTAGGTGTCTCTCGATCAGTTATATTGTGGGAGTATTCATGATTTTCAAAACTCGGTAGTATCAAATGATACATGTTTTGCTTGCCAAGCATGATGGTGGTAAGAGAGCACCGCTCATCTCTGGTAAATACTTCACATTAAAGGTGGTTTAAAGGTTACAGTGAGTTCAGGCTCCGTCGGCACCCTGATGAGTTACACGTGACGAAACGTGGGGCATGACATTATGTAGAGCCATCAATAAAGACAAATGTCGAATGATGGAACAAATCCCAGGTGTAGTATTGCATTTTGCTTGTTATATTTCCTAGGTGTCTCTCGCACAGTTAATATATTGACAGATTATTTGGTTTTTAACATAAATTGAGTTAATGACATTGACTTCTTACAACAGTAATTATTTAAGCACGAAGTTGATTCAACTTGTGCCAATGTCTCCATGCATCCTTTATCAGTGAACAAAAATCTAGCATGCACGTCTTCTAGATTATTAAAATGAAATAGAAGATGTTGACATTTCACTTAAATTATGCACGGCATCAATGCACAGAAGTGACTTGAGCAACTTATCAACAAATTTACTAATATTCGTCTTCTACTGTATTTTATTTGGAAAAATCAACAACCACACTTGTTTTCTTTCCTAACGTAAATAGATGTCAACTTTCGATTTCATAACATTTCAAGAGTTAAATACAATAAATTATATTAAAAAACACCTCCTAAAAATGTTGTCCTATGCTAATACATGGGGAAATTTTTTTGTTTAGAAAATGAATTCTTATCACAACTGTTTTCTCGTTCTTCTTTGGGTTTCTTCGTGTTTTTTTTGTTCTTCTTAGACAGAATTGCCAACTATGAAGCTGAAGTCCAGCAGTCGGGTGCCATTCGTTGGCGCTCCAACGATATGGAGCGCCAACGAATTGCCTGCACTTACATTTTCTCGCGTGATTTCTCTAAAAATTCATAGACGCTCCAAGTCGTTGGCGCTCCAATAATTACAGTGTAATAAATGAAACTTGACCTTTAACTTCCTTTTAAAAAAGGAAGCCAACCAATCAAAATTAACTTATGACGAAATACTTGAATTATCAAGTGCAAAGTTACTTAAACCCTACTATGCTCGGAGAACTGCAATTAATTTTTTTTTGCTTAAACATTGTACGCGCGCCATTTAAGAACGCTCCAAATCGTTCGCGCTCCACTTAAAATGGCGCGCCAACGAATATTATCGATTTCGGGTGTAATCGTTGGCGCTCCAACGAATTGCCTGCACTTACATTTTCTCGCGTGATTTCTCTAAAAATTCATAGACGCTCCAAATCGTTCGAGCTCCAACGATATGGAGTGCCAACGACTTGAAGCGTCTATGAATTTTTAGAGAAATCACGCGAGAAAATGTAAGTGCAGGCAATTCGTTGGCGCTCCAACGAATAGCACCCGGAAGCACATCCTCCATACATGGCGGCACATATGACTAGTATTCAACAGAAGAGCTTTTAATCTCTTTCCTATGGTATTCAATTAGACTAGTTCATATAGCCCAACAAGACTCTGTTTCAACTTGCTGTTGCCACACAGTGTGCTTAGTTCATCCAATTAGCTCCTTTGATCAAATAAGTCTCACTTCTAAGCCTAGATCTTAAGGGGCTCATTAAAGTGGGGGCCCACACTGCTTGAAACCCTCCAAATAGAGGGATCTACTTATAACCAGAGTAGTATTTATGATTACAGCAAGCATAATTTAATTTAATATACTAAATTAACGTCACTTCTCTTAGTGATGTCTATTAATGAATAGAGCACTTTGTCTTAAGTCACTTACGTTATTTGTAGCACCAACTTCACCAAGTTGTCAGACTTACAAAGGCATTGTATCATTCCGGCCTTCATTTTCATCACCCGGAAATGCGGATCAGACTTGTCCAAAATAAGAACCAAACCCGCATTTGAACCCTGACTGGCTTTGAATCAAGGTCTCACATGTGGTGCACGGATGCTACAAAGGATAACCTCATATTGAGGTCCTCCCTAACTAGCATCGAACCCTCGACGACCAGGTCAAAATGCAAGTGCTATCTATACCACTGAGCTACCGCACTCTGTGCTTAGCCTTTACTTGTTTTCAGCGACAACAAACAGACTTGTATTGTAGGGTGAAGGTTGACCTCTGCTATATTTGAGACAATGAAAACTTTGGTGTGAAGACAGAAGGATCAATATTTAATAATAAACCTGATTTTTGGACATGTTAAAGCGTCCATTAAGTACTTTTATGATTAAAGGTACCAGTTTGTAGCTTACGATGGCGATGAATCTAGTATGAAAGAGATATTGGACTAAGTAGAACAAAAACCTGTTTGACCTTGAAGAAATCAAGGAGTACCTAAAGAGTACAGTGCTCCTGATTTTGATGAGGATGAAGTGTTTTATCTCAGATGATTCGAACCAGATCCATTCAAAATGGATCTGGTTTAAAATCCAATTAAAAGCATTGAACAGTAGCTTTAGAGAGACTAGACTAAAGGGGAAAAATTGCTCCAAGCTATTAACTTTTAACGTTAGCGAAGAAAAAAACAAAGCAATACATTTACTATAATGCTGTAAAGCTAATCAACTAAAATCAATACAAGTTTTAGTTACTTCTAATATTAAAACAGGTTTAGAAGTCTTTTAATAAATTTTGGCAAACGTAAGAGCACAAGTTTTAATATTTCTATTCTTACTTTGGCAATCAGCCCTACCACCTCCCATTCTATGTATCTGACTCTCAGGGTCAGACAAAAAAAAAGACATACAAGAGAATATATAGCAATAATCAAGAAAACTTTTAGGAATAATGTCATATTTGACACTAGCGTCATGAAAAGGAGGGATTATCCATTCAAAATAAAAAAAAAGTTTTAGGGAGATAAAAATCAAACAAAATAAACCCCTAACACACTGGGTTTCTTTTTTAATTTTATTTAAACAAAAAAAGAAAAAAAAATAAATTAATTAAAAAAATTAAAACTGGGATTTTACACAGGCTTTTGTTATTACGTTTAGCAGTTTTAACATTTCTATAATAATATATACAAATAACAATTAATTTACGAGCAATCACAGATTGCATTTTATTAATATTTTATCTTTTTCTTTCATATAAGGACACAAAAATAATATTAAAAAAAAAGTAACAGAAAAAAATAAAATTAAAATACAGCGGTGTTTCTAAACATGTTTTTGTAATGTTTCCTCCAACACAAGGGGGGAAATAATTAACAATAAATTTAACTACATTACGACGACTGAAATATAATAATGTGTTTAATAATCCGTGGGGATTGTGACCGTCGCGGCGAGTGAGCGGGCCTCAGTTTCCTCTGGAATGATTAAGTTGTCCAGTCAGTATTTCTTTTCTTGTTTTTCTAATTAAAAATATTAAGGGGTGTATTGTTTGACTGTACAAGGCCCCAAGGAAGTCGGTGAGTAAACGAGGCTTTAATAATATTCTTAGAAGATGAGTCCCTTGATTTCATCATAGAGTACAAGTACGAGAGCTCCACCGGTACCTCTGAGGACGTTGGAGAAAGCACCCTTGAAGAAGGCACCACCACCCTCTGTCCTTAAGATAACAGACCAGCAGTGCATGGTGTTCTTGTATACTCTTTCAGCAACAGGGCGACCAGACTGCATCATCATACGACGTCTGACAGTGTCGAATGGGTATGAAATAATACCAGCAAGAGTTGTAACAACCTGTAACAATAAAATTTGTATTAAAATATAAAACTATAAATTTTTGTATCACAAAAGAAGATAAATACACACATAATTAACAGCCTGAAGTAATAACCTGAAACTGTTTTTTAGGATTGTGAATTTCTTTAAGATTCTAATTTATTTAATTCTATATTGAACCCTACAACCCTCAATTGAGCTAGAGGTGGCTGGAGAAATTAAGTTACTACACGCTATAGTAAATTAACACTATACTTAAAAAAATGTAATTTTTAGTAGTATAATAGAAGTAGTATTAAGTGTGAAGCACTTTTACTTTTTTAAACGTACGTAACTCTTTTAACCGAGTGTTTTCATTATTTTCATAAAATGTTATTATTAGGTAACACATTATTTTTGTCAAATAAAATATTGTAGATTTGATTTATTTAAACATGTAATTAAAAGGAGGCTAGACAACACAGTTAAGGCAAAAATTAGAGATAATTATGACAATGTATGCCTAACCTTGACACATAACTACTAGAAGTATATTAATTACACACAGGTTTTTTGTTCTTTGTAACACATTTTACTGTGGGTTTACATTAAATTAGTTCAATTAGTAATATGTTTGAAATTAAAATGATACAAATAAAACATGACAAGTAATTAAGTTAATATGGGAAATACAATGTACTTATTGATTTTCCACGAAAGCCAGTCAATTATAAGGTTTACTATGTTCTTTTCGTTTGCAGTTTCAAGATATTATAATAAAAATTGGGAATTTTCACTAAGCTCATCCCCACTAACATGGACTTAGCTTCCCTCGTCCTCAGAGAGAACATCAATTAATTTTATTCTCAGTGGTCACCTGTCCAGCCACACACCTGGCTTGATGATGGTTAAATATCCACCAAAACCCACATATATACTTGCAGTATTGAACAAAATTTAGTACACTGATTTTTTATGTAAAGGGATGGACCAAAGTTCCAAATTTCAACTCAATGAGATTATTCTCCGATTTTTTAAAAAACATATACAAGTCCTTCAATTAAAATTTAACAAATGCTGAAAAAAAGATAAAAAACTTGGCACATATATAGCTCTTATATATGACTAAATGAGTGTTAAATCTCAAATTGAGCAAACCCTTTTTCCAAATTTTTGCTTAGTCATTACAGGTTAATGACAACATATATTTTATGGATAGCACAACTAGATCTAAAGATTGAATTTAGTACCAAGTTTTAACTCTCTAATATAAACAAAGCCACAGATAGATGGCAGAAACACATAAAATGGATACAGGTAAAATAAACAAGTGATATCCCGCTTTCAGATCTTTATGCAAACAATACTTTTCTTATACACCTACGGTACAAATAAGGAAAATTAAAAACTTCTTTATGTATGATATTATATCTTTCAGGTTGTGTAGGATCTAATGCAACAGAAATGTTAACATTTTTGTACATTTTTTAACTAATATTTTTGAGTAAATTTTCTTCTCTTCATTGTTGTTTTATAAAAAAAAAATACTATAACAATGTCACATGGAAAAAGCATTAATATTTATACTGGCGGATTCCATAAGTCAAATCATTCTCTGATGATCAAAGGAATCGGATGTTACAGTAAGTTACCCTTCTATAATTGAATTACCATTAACATCAATCAAAAAACTATTATGTAATAGCTAAAGTATAATGTATAAAGTAGATGTTGTAAGATATGTTCTTTACTGAGGTTTAACATAATGTACTATTTATTATTAAGTTATTGTTTCTATTTATTAATTTGGACTTTATTCTGTAAAATTGACTATTGAGGATCTTTCATTGAAAGTAATAATAAATTTAGATACTAAAAGTACAAATAAATAAAAATACTGATAACTATAAATTGAAGCCTATTCATCTTAAGTAAGATAATATTGTAATAGAAATATAAAAAATAAGTATGCGCTTACCTGAGCAATACCCCATGAAACGAAGAAGCCAGCATTCTTGGGATCAGGTAACATACCCTTGGCTGTGTCAAAACAACCGAAATATGAAGCTCTGTAGATAATAATACCTTGGACTGATACACCAAAACCTCTGTATAAACCTACTAAACCATCAGATTTAAAGATTTTAGATAAACAATCTCCTAAACCTTTGAATTCTCTCTGTCCGTCACCTTTACCAACATCAGCAGCAAGCCTAAACAAATCAAAATATTTAAGTTAGTTACACTAAGAAAAAATTTAACTTAAAAAGAAATATATTTCTAAAAATTTATTCTTTTGAGGTGTCATATAATTTTGAATAAATGCTAGAGTACATGATTAAAGATACTATTGACGGACAGAAAGATTGTTAAAAAAGTTTCTAAACCACCATGCTTCTTTAAGGGAATCTTCAAACAAATTGTTCTTAAACAATAAAACAATTGAAGTGACATTTTTACATATCTATTTAATTTTAAGTGAAGAGAGATATATTAATAAAATAAAAATAAATGAAAAATTCCATGTAAGCATAGGTAGTTTGGAGTCAAAGGCAAATTTATCAGCGTTGCCTTCAATACTACTTTAACCAACAATTACCCTTTATAAAATAGGCTTAATTAGGGGAATTATTAATAAGAAGATAAAAGGCGTTTAAAAATGGTTTTAATTAAAAAGGATGAACAATAGGATGTTTTAATTGAATATCGATGAAATAATTTAAACTATAACAGAAGAATAGTTAAGTAAGATCAGATACTATCTAGCGATTAAAAATAAATCACTGTCTCACTAAGGATACTCAGTAACATTTCTCCAAAAGTAATATCATCACATCTTAACTTACCATTTAAATAACATAATTTAAACCATTTAAATAACATAAAACTAGCAAAAAATCCACAATTCATGTCTAAAATGTTTTCGAGGTATAAGTAGATAAATGCGTTATCTATAACTCAATTGGACAATCTAAAACAATAAAATAATTGTACCCTTATTTATTTAGTATAAACATATTTTACTTCAGAATTAATAATTTTAAGGGAATTTTAATCAGAAACTTATGTTTATAAGATTGTTCAGATGGTAGAAGGGGTAGGGACTGAGCCCGTTTGGCCTTCTAATATCAAACATTTTTATAATAATAATGCATTCTATTACATACTATTATAATTTTAAATCTTTCAATTGAATTATATTAAGATAACAAAGTTATCAAAAAACTGGGTCACTACATAATTGTTAATAAAATACCTCTTGGAAAAAATAAATTTTAAACAAAACAAATATTTTATTTACAAGTGCAATATCAATAAATTGATCTTAAAAAAACAGATTAATGTATAAATCAATACATTTCATTAATGATAGGTATAGGATTTAATAACTCAGATAAAAAAGTATTATGAAATTCTTATCATTGCAACCAACTATATTAATGTAAAATAAAATTTCTAAACAGTTCAATCTATTAAAGTAATAAGCGTAACAACTGTAGGCAAAATGTTACACAAAGGCTATGTCACTGAATTAAATAATCAGGGCCAGTAAAATAATCAAAAAGAGAGTTTAATAATAGTAAAAATAGCACTAAGCTAATTTAATATAGTAAGTACAATACAAGCTCATATTTCAACATGAAGGTGATAACAATAAATATATTACATTCATTTTGAGAAAATATATTCAAATGCATTTAAAAGAAATCAATAAGTAGAAAAGGATTGAAAAAAGTTTAAGACGGTATCTTTATTCGGTTTCTAATTATTTAATAACAAAAAATTTAAAATTCATTTTTTAAAACATCTTGTTTAATAATATAAAATACTTATGAACCCATTCTTCCCAGCACTTTGAATAAAATACTCTTTTTTAATAATCATATAACAATATGCTTATTATTATTTTAAATTATAGTATGTCACATGTCTAAAAATAATATTTAGGAACCAATAAGGTTGGTCTCATTTGAAATTTAGGGCGTGATTTAACATCCAAAACTAACTTCATTGGCTCCCTTGCATTATTTTCCCACACTGTCAACTGATTTTAGCTGTGTGTCATATTATAGAACAAGTTTTTAAAATAAATAACGGACAAATTATTTTACTAAAAAATATTTCAAAAATAGTAAAGTGAGGCTTAATAATTATATTTTAACAATGACCAGAAATCAGATCTATTTACCAAGTAAATCTATATTTAACAAGATCAAACAGGATCTATATATACTCACACATGATGAGTATAATAATAGAAACTTATAAAAGTCTTTGCTATCTCACAAGTAGGTATTTATAAATTGGCTTCATAAGAGTTTACAGCTCCGTCATATGATTGAGTTGCATTCTTGACAATGTCTTATGAGGTGGAGGTCAGAGAGTTTGGATTAGTAATGTAGGTCAAATGTCAAGGTAACAATAGAAACAGATGGATTAGATAAAATCTCCCCAATACTTTTCCCCAGAACAATAGTTTCCAAGCTCAAGAGGTCTTTATTTTTATAAACCTACACAATTTTTTTCACTTTTGAAATAAATAGTAATAACTAAATTAACAGTAAATACCTAGTTCTGGCGAAGTCGAGAGGGTATACAAAACAGAGAGATGTGGCACCAGCAGCACCACCAGATGCTAAATTACCAGCAAAGTACCTCCAGAACTGTGTGTTCTTATCAACACCACCCAAGAAAACCTGCTTGTATTTGTCTTTGAAGGCAAAGTTCAAAGCCTGAGTAGGGAAGTAACGGATAACATTAGCGAAGTTACCTCTCCAGAAAGCAAGGAAGCCTTGTTCTTTAGGGATACGGACAAAACAATCTATCATACCTAAAAACAAATTAAACACAATATTTAGACCAATCAGGCCATTTTAGAGCTTCAAACACCAATAATATATAATAATATTTGTTTGATAATTAATACATTCATACATATGTTTATAAGGGTCTATACAGGCGCGGATACAAGAGGGGGGGGGCGAAGGGGGTGATCGCCCCCCAAGAGCCAAAAAATGGAGGAAAAATAAGGCGACGCCGGCAATTTTTTTTTACTATATTCCAACTTTTTAAGAAAAAAAAATTTAATTTTAGAAAAATATCCAACTTAAAATGAGCAAAATTTTCTTTATCTCGCTTCGCTCGCATAGTTTGTTATTTGTTAACTAAAAACCTGATATTTTATATAATTATAACTATAAATAATTATTGAATATGCTTAAACCACAATGGGGCACCTCAAAAAAAGAAATGTTTTATACTCACACCTGTGACAAGGTACGCGAAAATTTATTTGGATAGTAGATGGCCCCTTCAGATGCAGTTTTGGGAACCCCTGCAGCATTATTTTGATAAGATGCTATTCAAGTTTCAATAGATTTTAGTATTTATTTTTACATATTATTTTGCCATGTATCTAGCGAATTACGTTGTATCAATTACGTTTGTACAATAAGATATAAGTAGCATTGACCAATTATCATACACCCACTGTATACTAAAAGAGAACTTTTTTATTTATTGGTAATGCCGTCATAATTAAGTTATCGGCCAATAACGCAACTCAGAATGGTTCTACTGAGCAGAAACCGTTTCCAATTTCGCCATAATTTCGTGGGATCCATTTTTGTCCTGTCTGTCTCGGACAGTAGGCTAATAATGGCGGAACAAGAGGTAGGGACCCTTCTTCTATACTACCTTCCTATCATCTAGCACTACAGAATTTGACAGATATCGTAAAGGTCATTGATGTAGGCGTATACATACATAAAAAATTATATATACATGTATACCGTTTGCGCCACTTGGTATAGACCAATTCAGCTAAAACCGGTCTTAACCTATATAGCTTGCCGTCTACCTGAAAATGTAATACCTTGTTTTAAAGCTTAATTTTTTCATGTCGTCATAACTTGGGTTGATGACGTCATAATTTATTTACAAACAATAGGCTTCGTAAGCAACACAACATCTCACCATACGTCAAGTTTTGTTTTGATTTGAGAAAGCCTTCAAGAGTTATCCTTCTCCATACGTAAAGGTAGATATAAATAAATTGTTTTGGAAATATAATTTTTGTATCTTTTGAACAACCTCATAAGTGTAATTTTCATGATAAAAATTTGCTAAAACTCTTTTTTAGCTGACTTTGCTCGCATCTTTAATATTTTTTTTAATACTACTATTTTTAAGTGAAACTATCTCAAGTTATTCTAATTAATCCCTAATTAAGGCACCTGCACTCACATGCAAAATTAATTAAGTTTTACTAAGCCCTCAATAATCGCCCCTCCCAAGAATTGGGGCTGGATCCGCGCCTGGGTCTATAATATAAGTAAATCCTATAAATATAAGTACAATTAGTGTCACTCTGCTTGTAAATGTCATTCCTAACAAACTATAGACTTGTTCTTAGGAAAATAACCTGTATAAAAAAGGTATCAATAAGGAGTAAGACATCATTTATGCTCAGACTTTGCTGATTAAGTATTTATCACCATTAACAAAACATTTATCTAATCGGTGGTGAAGCCTGGATTTTATTTTGGAGGGGCTAAATGAAATAATGCATGAACAATGAATGAACCCGCAATAAAATAATGCATAGCGAGATTAGTATATTGACACGTAACAGACTGTTAAAGACACCAATGGATATTCTCCACTAATAATACTAGCTATTTAAAAACAGAGGGTAGTAAGACTTAAGCAGATAATATTAAAAATAGATCTATAGATGAGTATCTTATATAAATATACATATATGAATGATCTATAAATGAATATAATAACCATAATGACAAAGATTAAAACTGTAGGTAACATCAAGTTGGTCTAAAAGTTTCAATTACTTTCAGATTCCTTTATCTTATTTTTAATTATAAAGCATGGATCCAAAACAAAAAGATAAATACAACTTTATTATAAGAGCTTTTAAAGTTTTTGTATCTCCCTTCATAATCAAAGATATAAATTGATAAATATTATAATGAAACAATTTTATGAATAATCTCAGGGTCATAGTAAAAATAAAATAAATTTAAAGCTGTAATAACTTTAATAATCCATATCAAAGTTGATATGGATTAAAAAAATACTACTACGTAAATAATAATAAAAAATCAATAATATAAATACTTTAGATAATATAATTCCATATAAAAATGTGATATTTCAATAATTGCGATTATTTCAAAACTTAATACAGTAACTAGAATATCATCCTAAACTAATCTTTACTTAATTATAAATTTGAGACAAAATAACATATATAGTAATAATATATTAAAATATTTCATTATCATAATACTTGAAATTCAAAATAGAAAAGTATTTAAAAAAATAGGTTTAAATAAATTCTCATCCATGGAAAATAGCCAAAACTCAAAAGCCAAGATAAATTTTTACCATCAGCTGTTTCTATTATCATATGATACTTTATACTAAAATGTATTTCAAATCATAAAAAACAGTAGAATAATCATGTTGTAGGATAATCTTGTCGAACAATTGATTTTTGGTAATGTATTTTTAGAAATTAAGAAAGAGATAAATATGGATTAAAGCATTATTAAAGGACGAGAGATAAATTAAGTAAGGTCATAAGAATCCTTTCACCAGTTAAAGACCACTGAACTTAAAATAGCACTTTAATCTTAAAAGAATCAGTAAGTAAAAAGAAAATCATTGGGCAAGGAATCTGTGAAGTCTGAGTATTGATAAAGTCACTAACATTCCCACAGATTTGAGTGTCATAGGTAAGAAAAGAAAAATTGAAATGGGAAGATAAAAATAAAGAACACTGAGATAATTAACTCAACAGATTTATTTAAGTTAAAGAGAACATAATATTCAAATAGTAAAATATCAACCCAGTAATTGTTGACTGCTTTAAACATTTAACTGGTATTAATCAATACCAGATACAGTTAAAACCTTATGTAAGCATTAGATCAATGCATTAGAAACAGTTAGCATTATAAAAAAAATCCTGACAAAGTCAACAATTGTATTTATTTTCAGAGAAAAAATAGTTAAAGATTAAAGTGATAACCAAAAAAATGGTTCACAAATTTGACCTAAATAAAATTTGTCAGTCTTGAGATGACCTTGAGCTCAATATGATTTTTGTAACTTTCAAATTTATTCTTTGCAAAGATGATATTAGGAACTTTACAAACTATAATCTAAAATTCTTAGGATTTTTCTATCATAATTAAACAACAAAGGATTATAATAGTTCATAAAACCATTATTTTACTCTTTTTTAAATTACCAAGAATAAATCAGGGCCATGGCCACACTGCAAAAAAAATGCGCATGTGCACCAATTTTCTCCACGTTTTTTCGCAAAAATTAACTTCGGGTGGGGTAAAGCAACAACGAATTTGTAGCAAGTAAAACCATTTAAAAACGCTGAATTACATGATAAAGGTGACTTCAGTTAAATTAATGATATACAGCAACTTAAAATTCATAACATTAGCTGAAAACTAACCTCTTACAAATGATCGATAACGGGACGGGAGGGCCGGCGAATGGGGTCAGTTTATTGACCGCTTTGTCTTAAAAAATAAGAAAATAATTTGGTTATAAAGAATAATAGATTATGAAAAGTAATTAAAATAAATATAGAAACCAATCGAAGAAAACGCACGTGGAATTATCAAGTTGATTAAGATCGAAAATTTCAAGGTTGACCGGGTAGAAAAAAACGAACAAGTCTGATTTGACAGGCTATGAAAAATTTAGACCATAGAAAGGATAATGGAAAAGTCTAAAGGAATATTACTGCGAAAAAATAAAAACGATTATAGAGCAAATGTTAAGTACTTACCCTTGTATCTCTGATCCTCAGGGATTTGTTTGGAAATGTGCTGTACTTGAAGTAGAAGTTTTACTCTTTCGATGGGAGCTACGGCTGTCTTGGAAATAGCCGCAGAGACACCGCCGGCAATAAAATCCTTAGCGAAGGAAACTGGATCGGCTAAAGCAGGCTGCATTTTGTAGGTTTAAGTTAAACTTTTCAAAAAATTAATTTAAATGGGACAATTGAGGTGCTCACTCAGCCACGTACCCGACGGGAAAGGGCGAATATCTCGACTGCGCTCACCTACCACATCAATCGATCCTCCTCAATATTTTACAGTCTTGCCAACAAAACGTTTTATTCGCACACCCCCCATGCAAAGCCCCCTATGAAAGCTCCCTAAAAGTTTTTTTATTTACAATCATGACATGACACAATTTTAGAGTATTAAAAATAAATTAATTACTTACGTGGAGCAACTTAACTATTACCTAATTATGCAATCAAATCTGAAATTAACTCTTGAAAATGACGTGGAAAGCATTTTGGCAAAAATTCAAGCTTATTTATTTTAAGTAACAAAAACTATGACTACATGAATGAAAGTCATGGCAAGTTGTCTATTGTAATCGCACAAATTTGGCACTAATGCAATAAAATATACGTTAGTTTTATTTTACAAAACATTCCTAATTGATTGTCTGGGACATCAAAAAAGTTTGTATATATTTAAAAATATATTAAATTAATGGAAATAAAATAGTGCATTTAAATATACAATTGTAGTATTAAAAAAAGGTAGTTTAATGTTAGCAGTATTATAGTATATAGTGGAATTGTATAGTTGTAGTTAGAGTGCCTATATAACATGTTATATTGGCACTCTAGTTGTAGTTATATAGCATTGTTTAATATACATATTTAAATACTTGGTGATAAGTACACCTTTCGTTATAAGTTTAAAAATTTTTAAAATAGGACTAATTTTTAAATAAGGACTTTAAACGAATCATAGAGTTATATTTGATACATTAACAAAACTTTTAATTTTTTAGCTTTAAAATCGCATTGTTTGCTAGGTGTTAAAATGTGCATTCTTGAGTTCAGAACGATTGATCTAGAAAAAAAAAATTAAAATAAACTATTAAAACTTTTCAAGTTTTGTGATCTTTACAAGCGTGAACATTCAATAAAAATAAATAGGAATTCAGTTTTTGCTTTTTTGAGGGATTGGTCCTAGGTTCGTATATGTATAAATAAATTGGGAAGCGATAGTAGTATTTTTGTTAACCCGCGATAAAACACTGTGCTGTGTGAAAGTTAATGAGTAAATTAAAATAAGTTAACATATGTAAATTCAGATGAGCAGTTTGTAGAATAACTAACTAGTAACACTGGAAGTTAAAAATACTGTTTATCTAAAAAAAACTTGGTAGGTATCTGTCAAACATTACCACGGGTGAGGAGAAATAGCCAGGACTGTTTGATTCTTTCTTGGGGTTATCTGGCCACTGGCTTTAGCGCGGAACCGTGTTAAGTGCCCTTATATCCGTAAAGAGGTGACAAAAAGCATGTAAAGATAAATAACAAGATTTTTATCTCTCCTCTCTGTGCTATTATCCATTTATAACCAGCAAAAAATATGATTAAAATAAGCTAAAAATCAAATATCAGGAAATTATATGGTTTCCCCTAACATTTTTATATTCGCCTAGTAAAAAAATTCTTTAGGGAGAGTAGAATATTGCAAAAAGAAATGTTAAAATAAGCCTAGAGCACAACGAAATTAAAATAAGTGTCGAATCATCCAAATCTTTGCGTTACCCGCATCTTTGAAAAGTGCAAAATGGCTTTCCCGGAAACATTCACATTGGAAAGTAAACATTCATAAGGAGAAAGTATGAATTTTCGATATTTCCTTTCCTGCAGTTAATAAGTGTTAATAAGTTAATAAGTGTCATATACCTATAGAAAAATAAGTTAAAAAATCAAACACATGAGGGACATATGAGCGGGAATCATTTTTATTTGTTTTGAAAATACTTTTTTTGGCAACACTGTTTATTACCATATGAGTGATGTTTATTTATTTTTACATGTCTGAATACTGTTGAATATTAATTTATTTATATTTTTTAATATAAATTGTTCATATATTTTTTTTTAAATGACTCGGCATGCTAGAAACTGTACGGCAGGTGCTGTTTATACTTATTATGAAAAGAAAAAAGACGCAGAAGCTGGGGGTTATGGTACTCAGAGCAAACGAATTGGTGAGATACATTTGTATTTTGACTCTGTATTGGTTATTTGTTGAGAGGTATTAAGGCACTTATTTACTTGGGTCCCCATTTTATGTTGGGAACCAAGGGTACTTTCGCACTATATTATCTTATTTACTTAATTATCAATCTTTTTTTTCTCCCCTTCTCAATCCCATACTTTACCTATACCTTTGCTTTTCAACATCCCCTATTAAGATTGTTAAATAATTTCTTTTATATAATTTAGTAAATATATTGTCGGTACCCAAGTGAATAATTGCCTTATATCGCCTTATTTACTTGGGTCCCAACTTTATGTTGGGAATCAAGTAAATAAGGTAGTAATTGATATCACAAAGTATTTATATAGTTTCGGTTCTTTGAAGTGCACAATTTATAAATTTCATTTCTCTAAGAGAACTGTAAATTTACAATGGGTTCTAGTGGTTTTGCTTTGTAACATATTATATATTCTCAACAGTCAGATACCCTAGGCTTCTGTACCCTCTATGAATCCCCTTGTTATTTCTTTGCCTGGGTATCAATTACTACATACACTCAGCTTACTAACTCGGTGATATTATAAACAAATACGTTGCTAGAGCCAGATCATATTAAATCAGTATGGAATACGATCATCTGTTAAATACACTCTGTGTACTTAGTAACTAAGAGTCTTGAATGAGTGTATGGCTGCTAATATTATAGTCCCTTGATTGCATAGTCTTTACAATAAGCTTACAAGTTTGGATTTTTATTTTAACAAATCCTTCTATGACTATTAAAATGATATTTAAGGTCTTAAATTTTGTTTTTAACGCAGATTGCTATTTTCGGGTAAAGATCTATAATGAGTACTTGACATTCTACAGGAAAGATCACTAAAGTATGTGGTTAATTTTTTTTTCTATTAACTTTTGAAAAATTACTGTTATAAGAAGTTATAAAAAATACTATTGTCAAAATATGTATGGTTAATTTACTATATTTAGGCAAAGACAGTGTGAAGGATTTTGATTGCTGTTGCCTGACTCTGCAACCCTGTAGAGATCCAGTCATCACTAAGGAGGGATATTTATTTGACAAGGAAGCTATATTACAGTACATTGTGACTAAGAAGAATGAGTATAGTAGAAAACTAAAAGAATTCGAGAAACAAAAGAGGAAGGAAGAAAACGATCTGGTTGAAATTGCACAGGCTGAGAAGAGATCTCAGGTAGGTTCATGAAGCCCCAAGAGGACTTATATTGGATGGAGAACTTGGGTAGAGTAGCGTCTAGTGGCATGAATATTTTGATTAAGTACCATAATGGTACTCGCCCCTACTCTTTAGACACTCTCCACCCTTCTAAAACCTTTAAAATAAAATTTAAACTTAAAAATTTAAAGAGCGAGTATTTTTAGTGACTTCACATTGAATCACATTATACAAAACAGCTAATTAAATAATATATGTAAGAGCTAATAATTAAAATTTATTTTGAATTCATTTTACCTAAGTTGAGACAAATTAGTCCAAAAAATAATCGGGTACAGGGTACCTTGGAACTTTTCCTCATTACATCATATTCGCTACGCTCATCTTCCCTGCTTTGGACTTGCTTCGCTCGTTCTCAGAAATACAGTTTGCCAAATTTATACTGCAACATGCCTTTGAACTCGTTTCGCTTGTCTTCTGATAGTAAATGCAACCGTATCATTCTCAGCAGTCACCCATACAGCACTGACCACGCTTAATGCTCCTTAATTTTTATGATGCAACAAAAATCATGGATATACTTGTTGTATTGAAACAAAACTTAATATACTTATTTATTAGATAATAGTATACACTTGTACCAAATTTCAACTCAATCAGACCATTTTCCAATTAAAAAAAACACAAGTAATTAAAAAAATTGAACTAATGCTGATAATGAGATAAAACTTGGCACATTTGTTAGTCTTATACATAGTCGCATGCGTGCCAAATCTCAATCCGATTGCATACTTTTTTCCCGTTTTATGATTTTTTGCTGAGTCATTATTGCGGGTTAATGACTTCACAAAAAAATATTTTCCGAATAGCACTACTACAGTGGTAGACTTATTATTATACAAAATTTCAAATCTCTAGCATAAATAAACTGGGCGTTAAAATGATAACAGACACACACACACACAGACAGAAAACTTTGCAAAAACCGCTTAAGGGGCCTTAAAACCCTTGAAACCGATAATTCCGGGTTCCTTCTGGTTTCGGATTTTTTTGCAAACACAATACTCTTCCTTTATTCCTACGGTATAAATGAGGAAAAGTAATGATGTAATTTTTACATGATATCATACAACTAATATGAAAAATAAAATACATTACTAATGTACCATCTAGACCATAAGTGCTCTAGTATCCTCCCTCTAGAAGTTATGTCTCCATGGTGTAGCCAAAACCTTGTAATTGGTCAGTTCAGATCAGTACACTTCTACTATGTTTTTGTTCTAGATCATGTGATTCACAGAAAGTGTATGCACTATTTCTGATCATGTTGTTTAGTTTTAGTTAAAAGTTAGTCTAGCGCTCTGACTAGCCCCACCCTTGTGTGATAAGCGGGAATGCGCTAGAAAAAGGCCTAGTGTTTCAGTCCCTTACCAACCTACCGCTATGAACGGCATTTGTATCATTTTATTTTATTTCATTATACCGTTTATTAAACTTACTTTGTGTTCGTTTTTATGATTATCAATACAGTCCTCACCTACCGTGCTATGTACCAAAACATTTGGACCTTCGCCGGATGATACACCGTTATTTACCGTTAATTATACCGTCATTTACCGCTAATTACACCGTTATTTACCGTTAATTATACCGTCATTTACCGCTAATTACACCGATATTTACTGTTAATTATACCGTCATTTACCACCAATTACACCGTTATTTACCGTATCTATAATTACCGATATTTACCGTCATTTTGTAATACCGTTTGTTATACCTACAAATCAGGTATTAAAGTTTATTAAAAAATTACGTATTTACCGTAATATACAAATTACTCAAGTTTTAACAAGAAGTTTGATGTTTACATTACCGTTAAATAACAAACTGCTGAAGAACTTTACCTTGTTTGTGAACTTAAAGTTTATTCATAAAAGTTACCGACAATACCTGAAATAATTACCTTAATTAAAAACATGAAGAAAGAAGAATTAGCTACTTGCTGATTTGTATGCTGAAGGATAAGTTTAAAACCAATTATTTTATTATATTTTATAATAATAATTTACCTACATGTACCAAGAATTTTGAGCTTGTTAATAAGTTGGTACTTTATATTATTTGGTACCTAATATAATTTGGCTGGGTTTTTCGATATTAGGAGAAGGTAAAGTAGGTGCTGTAGAGTCTATTGGGACCTATCCTACCTCTTTCCCCTGACTCTCCCCCTCTTCCCCCTGCATGTGGCAGAATACAACGAGTTCTTTCATGCTCGCTAGCTTGTCGGCCCGTTTGTTCTTGCTTACTGATATCGCACTTTCTAAGAATCAGTTTATTCATTCTATTTCTTTCATTTTAACTTATCTAATAAAATATTACTATTACTATAAATTACTGCACTCACGGACTTTCGTCCATGTGCATAATTTATTAAAACAATGTAAGAAAATAACATAACCAGAAAACTGAGATTATCATTATATATCCTATTTACAAAACATATTTCACTTAAACATTTGTTTATGTACATTAATGTATTTTACTTTGTTGTTTCTTAGAAGTATATTAAATCAACTAGCTTGGGTGGTTAAATATCTTTTGTTTCTGTGATTTTCTGGAAAGTAATTTTTAATTTATTTAGAACAAATACATATAATTTTTTTTTTATTTATTTTTTGTTTATTTATTTTATTTTTTTTATTTATTTATTTTCCATTAATTTAGCTATTAAAATAAATAAGTATATTTAGTTTATTTATTTAACAAATACAAATAAAAAAAAAAAAATACTTAATAATTAAAAGTAATAATAGGGGTTTTTAATCCAAATAAGTGTTAGCATATTTTTGCTTTAAGGCGTTTACCAGGTATACATGAATAGCCTTTATTTGCTCTTTTTCCTTAATTGTTAACAGATTAACGAGTTTGTTATTGTTATTTCCTAGAGATAAATATTTATTTATAGATGTCTCTCTTATTTGATTATATGAAGTGCATTTTATTAAAAAATGATGGAGAGTTTCTTCCTCTTGCAGGTTGCAATTTGAGCAGCTTTCATTCTGGTTCCACTTGTAAGCTATGCCATTTATGTAGAAATTTACAGAATTAAGGCCCTGGACTCTGAGCTGGCTGACAGTTTTTACTATTATGTGATTACAGTTCCATGTTAAATAATTTTCAGGACCTTCATTCATTTTTATATTTTTATAAATAATGCTGAAAGAGGACTGGTAGGCCTTTTTAATGTCATACATTATCTAATAAAATATTATTTTTCTGTCTTTATAGATTATCTTTCTTTATCTTTCTTTACTAAAACTTTTAATCGTTTAAAGTTTTAATTTTGTTCTATTTAAAAATTGTTAACTGTTATGTTTTTGATAAAGGCATTATAATTATAAAATGCCGAAAAACTCAAAGCCTTCCCCTAAAACCCATAAACCACCAATTCCAATGGAACCTAATCAAAATCCAGAAACCGTATTATTACTTAAAAAGAAAAACCTCGAAAAAACCAATAATAAAATGGTAACATTTATTGAAAATTATGATGTGTCGTTGAAATCTCAGTTACCTTCACGACTACAAAACTATCAACCTTTCTTGACAGAATATAAAAATATTTTAGAAGAGCTAGAACTTTTAAATACAAATTTTACCTTTGATGAAGACTTCGATGAGGTCGAATCGACTTATTTTAAAAATATTGGAAAGTTAAACGATCTATTAAAAGACAATACGAGTGATGTTAAACCAGATACTCACCGTGATAATGCATTTAATATTAAATTACCTCCAATATCGTTACCTCGTTTTAACGGCGATCCGAAATATTGGGTTACTTTTCGAGACAATTTTCAATCGCTTATTCATGATAAAACGAATATACCGTACGCTCAAAAGTTACACTACTTAAAATCTTGTTTAAGTCAGGGAGCGCTTGATTTAATTAACAATTTAAAAATTACTGATGATAATTATTTGATTGCTTGGGAGTTGCTTAAAACCCGTTACTCTAATTTACGAATTATATCTCAAAGCCACATTAAAGCGTTGCTCGAGTTACCGGAAAATTAAAAATAATTCATTCATAGAACTTAACGAACTGTTTACAGAATTTTTTAAGAATGTTGAAGCATTAAGATAAAGAAGTCGACTCATCTGATTTTTTACTTGTACCAATATTATGTTCTAAATTAGATATTACAACTCTTAAAAAATGGGAAGAATCGCTTTCTCCGGAGGATAATTCCCCAAAATTAGTTACGTTAAAATCGTTTATTCTTAAACAACTTGCAATTTTACAAATTTCTAAAGATAGTTCTTCTTCCACAAACAACGATAAAAGCAGTAATTCAAAATTTGATAAAAATAATTTTAACCAAAATAAAACTTCTAGTTACCAAAATAAAAATTATAAAAACCAACCTTATAACCAACCGTCTACCCTAGTGTATAGTTCCTCACCGAAAGGAACCAGTCATACTTATTTTGACAAAAATAATAAATCTTTTAAAGACAATTCACCTAAATGTCTAGTATGCAAAGATTTTCACCGACTGTATATTTGCCCTAGCTTTAATCAAATGACACCTCGAGAACGATTAGCTAAAACAGAGAGTTTAAACATTTGTAAAGTGTGTTTAAATAATAACCATGACACAGCTAATTGTAGAACGACCACTAATTGTAAAGTTTGCAACAAACGACATTCTACTCTTCTCCACATCGATGGATATAGTAGTGGAAGTAAGGCTGTTACTGGAGCAGTAAATATGAGTGGATGTAGTCAAACTTCTGAACCTAATTCAGCTATGACTAGCAAAACGCTTCTAGCCACTGCAGTTGTAGAGGTTCAAAATAAGTTTGGAGAATCAGAGCTACTGGAGCCAAGAGCGGCAACAAAAACGTTATTCAGACCCCGCTTTTGTTGTTAAAACCATTATCAATTGTTGGAATAACCCCAAATACTGCTGTTATTTCTAATTATGTATCTGTTGTCATAAAATCAACTTGTACTGACTACAAAGTACCTTTAAATCTACTTGTTCTAAGAAAAATCATAGACAAACTACCCCAATGTAAAATTGATACATCTAATTGGAACTTACCTGATAATATTGCTTTAGCAGACCCAATGTTTTATTGCCCTAGTAGAGTTGACCTTTTGTTGGGAGCTGAAGTAGCTTTTGAAATAATTAAAGATGGCGTTTGTAAATTAAGCCCATCCTTACCTACCATAAGAAATTCCTCTCTTGGTTGGCTTGTTGCTGGAAAGTATGTACCTCATTTAGCTGGTGACTTACCTGATTTAACCATGAGTTGTATAAATATTGATTGCCATGAAAATAATTTAGAAAATCTTATCACTAAATTTTGGGAAATAGAAGACCTTTCTAAATCTAAAACACTGTCTAAAGAACAAAGACAGGTTGAAGAATATTATTCAGATACCACTACCAGAGATTCTACTGGTAGGTACATTGTTAAATTACCCTTTAAAGGAAATCCTTCTGATCTTGGCGAATCTTACAATTTTGCTTTGAAAAGATTGAACAGTTTACAACGTAAATTTAAAATTAATCCAGATATTCACGACCAGTATAATAGCTTTATAGAAGAGTATGTAGCCCTCGGTCACATGGAAGAACTCTCTACAGAAGAAATAGATAAAGTTATGGCTGAACCTCATTACTTTATTCCTCATAGGGAAGTGATAAGAGAAGGAAGCCTAACTACCAAAATTCGAGTGGTGTTTAACGCATCTATGCCTACGTCATCAGGAGTTTCCTTCAATGACATTTTAGAAGTTGGGCCACCGTTACAGAAGGACATTTTTAATATTATACTAAGGTTTAGATCACGTCGATATGCCCTTGTTGCGGACGTAGAGAAAATGTTCAGACAAGTATTAGTTTATAAACCTCATACCAACTTCCAACTAATTCTTTGGAAAAAACCAGATGGAAAATTAGTTGTATACCGTCTATTAACTCTTACTTATGGCACATCTCCGGCTCCTTACTTGAGTCAGAGAAGTTTGAACCAATTAGCTTATGATGAAAAAGATAACTTTCCGTTAGCTAGTGCCTGTGCTCTAGAGGATTTCTACGTCGACGATTTGCTTGTGTCTGCCGATGACCTTGAAACCCTTTATAATTTACAATCTCAACTTTCTGAAATGATGCACAATGGTGGCATGAATTTGCGGAAATGGGGATCTAATAATAAAGAATTTATTGATTCTTTAGCCAAGAATGAACCTGATATTGAATGTTTTACCTTAGATTTATCTAAAGATACAGGAATTAAAACACTTGGATTAACTGGATGCCCAATGAAGATGTTTTTGTGTATAAAGTTCACATCGCAATTAAAGAAAACTTAACTAAACGCTTTGTTTTAAGTCAAATTTCAAAAGTTTATGATCCACTTGGCTATTAGGCCAGTCATAATAAAGGCAAAATATTTATTCAAAACCTGTGGCTAGAGAAAATATCTTGGGATGAGCCACTATCTTCCAAACTTGCTGCTGTTTGGGAAACTTTTAGCGCTGATTTACTTAATTTAAATAATTATGCGTTACCTAGATTTATAGCTGAGTCGCCTGCAGTTGCTTCATATGAGCTACACGGCTTTGTGATGCTAGCGAGGCCGCATATGCTGCATGCGTTTACCTGAAAATTACTTACCTTAATCGTGAGCCATCATCTAATTTATTATGTTCCAAGTCGAGAGTTGCACCAGTTAAAAAGCTCACTCTCCACGCCTAGAGTTATGTGGAGCGTTGCTTTTGAGCAGATTGATTACCAAAGTCTTAGAATCTCTTAAATCCTTTAAGTTTAGTAGAATATACTATTGGACTGATAGTACCATCGTATTGCACTGGATAGCTGCTGACTCTGTTAGGTGGAAAACTTTCGTAGGTAACAGAGTTTCAGAAATTCAGGAAAGTACTCACAATGGAACTTGGTTGCATGTTTCATCATCGCAAAACCCTGCAGACCTAGCTTCCAGAGGTTTAAACCCTTCCAAATTTATTGAAATGAATGACTTTTGGATGCATGGACCAGACTTTATACTTTTGAGTCATACTTTTGAACCTCCGGTTTTAAATCATGACTACGAAAACTTACCGGAAACGAAAGAAAATATACATGTTAATTTGGTATCTATCGAATCAAACGAACCTAATTTAAAAGAATTATTTGACATTACTAAATTTATATCGTGGAAATCGTTATATAAAACTTTAGCTTATGTCTACCGGTTTATTTCGAATCTTAAATCTAAAACAAAGAATAAAAATACTCTCTCGGTCAATGAGCTAATTAAATCGCAAACAGTTATATTAAGGTTTTACCAAAAGGAAATGTTTCCTGATGAACTAAAATTACTTACTAATTCCAAACCTCTGAATGCAACAAATAGATTATTATCTCTATCACCTTTTTTGATAATGATTCCCTCATTCGTGTTGGAGGAAGAATTATTAATGCCGATGTGCCATTTAGTCAAAAGCATCCATATTTATTGGATTCTAAACATTACTTAACTAAACTTATTGTGGACTATTATCACAATAAATATTATCATATTGGCCCTCAACAGCTATTATTTACAGTAAGATTAAAGTTTTGGCCAATACATGGTAAAAATTTGTGTAGGCAAGTTGTACACAGTTGCATAACTTGTTATAAAGTCAAACCTAAACCTCATTCCTACCTTATGGGAGACCTTCCTAAATCTAGAGTAAATATATCTCCTCCATTTCAGCATTGTAGCATTGATTTTGCTGGACCTATTAATTATAAAATATCTCTAGCTAGAAATCCTAAACTTTATAAAGGTTATATTTGCATATTTATTTGCTTTTCTACAAAAGCAATGCACATTGAGCTGGTTACCGATTTAACGGCGCAAGCTTTTATAGCATCTTTTAGACGTTTCTCAGCAAGACGAGGATTGCCATCGAACGTGTATTGTGATAATGCAAGCAATTTCGTTCGTGCTGATAAGGAAATTAAAAGATATATAAATGATTCCCTAAACCCTAACCTAAACAATACTTTTTCAGATGATAATGTCACTTTTCACTTCGCACCTGCTCGCTCGCCTACTTTTCAAGGGTACGTCGAAAGTGGTGTCAAATCTGTAAAATACCACCTTAAAAGAATTATGGGGTATAGTGTTCTAACTTACGACGAATTACATACCTTGCTAGCTCAAATAGAGGCCTGCTTGAATTCCCGTCCTCTATCTCCTACCTCAACTGATCCCAATGACCTTACAGTACTTACTCCAGGGCATTTTCTAGTGGGTCAACCCTTGACTTTGCCACCTGATCCTTCTTTGGACGACCGACAGCTAAATCTACTTACACGATGGCAACGAGTGCAGTGGATGTTTCGTCAATTTTGGGTACGCTGGCGAAAAGAAGTTTTAAGCCTATACCAACAAAGAGCGAAATGGAGACAACCTTCATCTCAACTTCTTCCAGGAACTCTCGTCCTACTTATGGATGATAACTTACCTCCATTACGCTGGTCTTTAGGAAGAATTCTCGAGCTCCATCCTGGAGCTGATGGAGTTTCACGTGTTGCTACCGTGAAAACAGGAAAAAGAAGCACTACCAGAAGAGCAGTCAACCGGTTATGCCCTTTACCTCTTCCATCTGAGCTGACTACCTTCACAGAGTCTGAAGATACTTAAGGGGAATTTATTAGATTATTGTTTATAATTGTTTTAACTTACTTTTCATTGTTTTTTATTTTGTTTTCATTTGGTTTACTTTAATTTTGATATCTTAATTGAAAGAGAATTTACCTATTTGCTTATCTTTAATTTAGAGTTATTAACTTAAGTTGCTTATTTTAATTGGTTAATTTTTAAAGCTAATTATTTTTGACTATTTGTCACATTAGTTTAATTTTCTGTTGACTCATTGGTCAACGGGGGGCGGAATGTTGTTTAGTTTTAGTTAAAAGTTAGTCTAGCGCTCTGACTAGCCCCACCCTTATGTGATAAGCGGGAATGCGCTAGAAAAAGGCCTAGTGTTTCAGTCCCTTACCAACCTACCGCTATGAACGGCCGTATCATTTTTATATTTTACTATTTGTATCATTTTATTTTATTTCATTATACCGTTTATTAAACTTACTTTGTGTTCGTTTTTATGATTATCAATACAGTCCTCACCTACCGTGCTATGTACCAAAACATAAATATAGTGTTTAATTATGTCTTTTATCGTGTTGTTGTGGCTTATTTTAACTGATGAAGGGTGCATTGAGATGTTTGCACCATTTGAATAAACTTAGTGCATACATAAGAGCTGCTGTTAGATGGCAATGTCTTTCACTTAATTTATGTTCAAATTCTGCTTTCAAGAGGATTATCTGAAGTCTACCCCTAACTTCAGGTAAAATAAAATTATCAGTTAAAGCTGGGCTCTGTGGTGCTGTGGCAAATTATCTGAAGTCTGGACTTCATCGACGACTCTACAACTGCGAATCGATGCCCACCTCAAGAAAATAAAGTTTCATCGGGGCAAAGACTTGAAGGGCGTCAGTCTCAACCTTCATGATGATAATATTCCACTTTAAATAGAATTTAAACTCTTTTATTGTTAAAATTATATATCATAATAAAACTAAGCTGAATTGATTTTTTCTTTTTGTTCTAATTTCTGTATGACCAACACCAATTTAGGAGGTTTGTCATACAGGCCCCTAGGAAACCCTTAATCTATATTTCTGACTTACCTTAGCATTCTACATTACAGTCAGACGCATACTATAGCTCTTAAATGTGTGCCAAATAGTAACTTGGCACATATTTATTTATATAGATGTCCACCAGTGTCAAGGTAGACAGCATACAATATTTGGAAAATTTTTTTTGATGAAAAGTGTTTCTCATGTTGCAAGTTAATATTTGACTTAAGATTTTCAACACAATTACATATTGGTGGAACTTAGCAGTTTTCTCGTTGCCAAAAGGTTTTATTAAACAGGAGTTTTCATGCAATATTATCACAAACAGAGGCAAACTGGCCAGTGAGCACAAGGGGAACAGCCCTCCATAAACTAATATAAATCAAAGTGTGTAAAAATGAGGGGTCAGGGGTAGAGACAGCCTTCCGACTCCCACCTTTTTCCTTATAGGTGAAACGGACTTGCTTTCCATCCAGGAGAGTCCACTTGCATTAAGAGTTCATCTACTATGCTTAAAATACATATCAAAACTCATAAAATGTGAAGGAATCAATTTTTTCTTAGTAGCCCTAAGTCAATCATGAAGGAGGTTACACAGAGTCCCTGAAGGCCCAAAAATGATAACTCAGACCTTTTAATGTATTGAGATAGGCTATGCCCCATCTAGTGATATATCTCTATGATGGTGGGATGTGGCGCTTCAATGCAGATATTTAGAGGATCTGATAGCGACAGAATTTGCTCAGGACCATATGAAGGGTGGGAGTTGGAAAACTGTCTCTTTACCAACCCCTTATTTTTACTGGCTGATACAATTTTAATGAAAATTGGCATAAAGTCCAAAATTGTCAACAATTTTTTCTTACAACACTGTGTTTAAATGATTAACACACACACACACACACACACACACATATATATATATATATAAAACCCTTCACTTTCAGGGACTATGGTTTTATTAGAAGTTTGGGGAGAAAGCTCGGATACTTTGCTTACCACTTCAACAAACTGAGGAGGTAAACTAATTTTTTGAGAGGATAATGTATTAAGTTTTTGATAAAATTGAGGAGATAAATGATTTAAAGTTTCTTTCATATTAATAATATGGTATTGAACAAGGTTTATCAGTTTCAGTTTCCACCTGTGAGATGTAGGTTTGGTCCCTTTTCGGCCCTCTTTAAGTCTTTTTAGCCCACTATGCCACTGATCACAAACAACAAAATGACAATTTTGTTAATTCAAATTTTTTTTTTAATTCTATTATATTGCATCTAAAAAAATTTCTGTCTTGCTCACCCCAACCCAAAGCCAAGTGTTGCAAAGCCACACTTTGCAAGTGTTGCAAAGCCTGTGCTTTGCAACACTTTGATATGGTTTGATTAGAATTCATAAGTTTCACAAATTCATAAGTTGTGATTTTATTATTTTTCTGTTAAAAATGTAACATTAAATCTTATACTTGTAAATTATTAAACAAATTAATAAAAAAAACCACTAGAACAAATTTTAAAAATTGTCTACTATTTTATTGTTAGGCATGTGCATTATTATATAACTTATACTTACTTTAATATTTTATGACTTCCAGTTAAAATTTGTATGCATGAATATTTACAAAAAGTAATTGTTAAATAAAGCCGGCCATGTAATAGAAAGAAAAAACTAACTTTTATGCAGAAGTAAAATATTATGCTTAACTATTTAAAAAAAAATAAAATAAAA
>JACMZG010001908.1:64088295-64107295 GCA_018340805.1 Microvelia longipes | reverse complement strand
CTCTTGGACCGTAGGAAGTCCACTTACCCATTTTGTCCTTCATACGGAATATTATATATAATATTATATATAATATATTATATATATATATATATATATATATTATATATATTATATAATTTATCATACATACACACACACACAACACACAACCACACACACACACACACACATATATATATATATATATATGTATATTATATATATTATATATATATATATATATATATATATATATATATATATTATATATATATATTATATATATATATATATATAGTATATAAGAATAGTAAACATATTTTTATATTTTTTTTAACTATATTTAATATATATTAAATAATTTCTGGGCGTGGTCCGCTTATCAAGCGAATTCCTTTGGATGCGAGCACTCAAACCCAGAGTACCTGGGTTCAAATCCTAGTAGGGACAGTCATTTTTTGTACCTAATATAAGTTTCAAACTAGAAAATAATTCTGGCGCGGTGGTCCGCATGTCGGGCGAATTTCTTTGATGCGTGTTTTCCGTGCTTAACAACAATCCTGGTTGGAATGATATTTTTATATTTTTTACATTAATAAGTTTACAACTACTAAATAAATATATTCCGGTGCGGTGGTCCGCTGTCGGGCGAATTCCGTGCAAAACAACCCATTTCTTGCTTATCAAGAACCATGCCATTGCGTGGTTCGGTTCATGCTTTAGTACTAAGCAGTTACTCAATTGTCAAGCACTGCTCGTAACTCATTTGTCTGTATTTTTCCAAAGGAAATACGCATAATTATCCAGTTGGTTGTACAAAACTATGCTCTAAAATTAGAAGTAGCAGTATTATTTGCACTAGTTAAAAGCTTAGTTCTTATCTTTAGCTTAGTCGTTATTTTAGGTTTGGGCATTTCTTTAAAAAATCCCAAATGAGTTACAAGCAGTGCTTGACAATTGAGTAACTATCTAGGTTCTGAAGCATGAACAGGAACCATGCAATGGGCTGGTTCTGGTATAAGCAAGAAATGGGTTGTTTTGCACGGAATCGCCCGACAGGCGGACCACACGCCGAATTATTTAACTAGTAGTTGTAAACTTATATAATACAAAAAACTATAAAATTATCATTCCAACCAGGATTGTTGTTAGCACGGAAACTCGTATCCAAGGAAATTCGCCGACATGTGGACCACCGCGCAGAATTATTTCTAGTTTAAAACTTATATTAGGTAAAAAACGACAAAAAAATTACTGTCCTACTAGGATTTGAACCCAGTACTCTGGGTTTGGTGCTCGCATCCAAAGGAAATTCGCTCGACATGCGACCACCGCCCAGAATATATTTTAGTTGTAAACTTATATTAAGTAAAAAAAAAAGATACAAATTATCGACTTTCAGGATTGTGAACCCAGGTTACCTGAGTTTAAGTGGTCGTATTGACTCCGGACCACTGGCATTCACTCAGAGGCCAAAAACATTGAAACGACACCCTACTCGAAATTTATTTTCCAACGACCGTAATTTGGTTTTCTATAATTTTTGTGGTTTTTTTCGACTTTTTTGGTAACTTAGAGTGGTCGTATCGACTTTGGACGGTTTCATTCGATTCAGCGCCCAAAATACTAGAAAACGACACCCTACTCAAAATTTATTTTTTATGACCTAAATATTGGTTTTTGGTATTTACATGTTTTTTCGACTTTTTGGTCACTTAGAGTGGTCGTATGACTTCGGACGGTTTATTCGATTCAGCATCTCAAAAAAATAAATATTGAGCTTTTTCGCGGTCAAAAAATATTTACCTGAATTTTGCGATTATTTGAAAATTTTGTCGTTAAAAAAACCTAGTTTTCATAGGGTTTGTGCCTCACGAAGGTTGATTTTTGTACCAAGTTTAGTTAAAAATATTAATCCTTCGAAAGATAGAGTGTTTACAGAAAGTGTCTTTATATATATATATATTATTTATATATATAATTATATATATATATATAATATATAATTATATAATATATTGTATATATATAATATATATATTATAATATTTATATATATATATATATATATATTAATATATATTATTATATAAGTATATTATATATATATATATATATATATATATATATATATATATATATATATATATATATATAAGTTTCGCAAAAACGTATTTTTTCATCAATTAGGGACTTGAAATGGATTTGTGTCGTGGTCCGAGGTTCGAATTCCCACCATGACACTATCCCATTAGGCAAATTTCTAAAAGGAAATTCGTAAAACAAAATAATTAAAAAAAAATTGTTCTTAATTATACTTTGTCTAATACACAATAAATATAATTAATCTGACACACTTTGGGAAGTATGCCATCATCAGTGTGTACATACTTTATACAGGATACTTTCTGCAACACATCTGATTAATAGTATTTTATTGTAATATTAGACAAAGTAAATAAAACATTTTTTTAAAAAAATATTATAGTGTTTTATTTATTTATATAAAATGTGCAATTATCACAATCTCGGTCGAAACAACAAACATTACTAAATATTTATTACATAATTTGTTCTATTGGTCTTCATAGAACTAATTTCACCCAATTTTTGGTGTAACTAAACATTTAATTCAAAGAAACATTTTAATATTGCAGAAAAAAATTAAAAATAAACAAAAAAACAGCAGTCAGTTCGTAGAAAATATTTCATACTTTTAAGCTTTTAAATAAATTAAAATAATTCACTATCTTAAAATAGATCAATTATCTGTAAGGAATTTAAAATTTGAGCATTTTTTAGACATTTAGTCAATATAAATTTAAAGCAATATAATTAAAAACAATTTAAATCTGCCTTCTTTTTTGTCAACTGCTCTAATAAAAATACTGGGATTGTTAGGTACATCTATTGGCATACCAGGTCAAGAGCTGCTTTGGTTTTGTTTTATTTGTTAAAATACTAAGTATTAGTTCCTTGGATATACTCTTGTAAAATTTATTGAACCAGGTAAGGCAGGAATAAACTAACTCCAAGATCCACACAAACCATCATCTCCTATAATTTTCTTTTCTTCTGCCTTATTATAAATAATTGAGAAATTGGAATATTTTTCCAAGTTTATAATTTAAATATTAATGAATACAATTATCAAGCGAACTTTATTAACCTTTAACAATGGTACAATTAATAAGTGATGTAGTCTCCTCAAAAATATTTTTTTTAGCCATCCTTTTTTCAGCCAAATAATGATGAAATGGAATGATGAAAACAGCTAAATAATGATGAAATGGATACTCTATAATTTGTATGTCTAACAGTATGATGTTTATTAATATTTTGATCCCCCTTTTCTGGCCTTCTGTAAATCAATGTTTAGTAATTTTGTCAATGACATCACGAAAACCTGGTTTTCAATAGGGTTCAAGTCCTCCCAAAGGCTGATTTTTGTACTAAGTTAATTAAGAAATATTAAACTGCTTGAAAGATAGCATGTTTATAAGAAATGGAAAACATTCAGACAATTTATTGGACTAAACCTTCTTCTAAATATAACTAATAAACAGTTTTTGTATTGTAAGATATTTGCACTCAATAATTTGCAGGTAATATTGGTTTGTTTAAATAGTTTCATATTTATTTAATAACCAGGATTTTGTGTCAATATTTAAGGATTAAGTTGTTCCTACAATCCTTGCCTGCTAGAACAAATTTTATTTTTTAATAATATTGCAATGAGTCAAATATTTATATTTTTAATCATAGAAGGAGCATTTTTACATTACTAGAAGGAGCATAGCCAATCTCAATACATTGAGAAGCTTGAAAATCTTTTCAGGGCTCTGTGAAACCTCATCCTGTACTGTTTATTTGATTATAATAATAGTCAAAAGTGTTCAGATTACTTTATCAATGTTCTAAAATTCTACCAACAAGGCCTCTAGTAATAATATCTCTATGGTTTTTATGTATCAAGCTCTAGACTAGTGGTATTGATAAACGTTTTTGGTTTTATTTCATTTAAAAAAAATTGCTAAAAGAATAGCAGTGTTCTTTTTAGTTTAGTTTAAAAATAAAATATATACAAAAAAATGATTGAATACTTAAAATAAATCTTTCAAATAAAATAATAGAAAATATAAAAAGGATAATTGATTCTAGAAGTCTTATAATAATAATATAAACTATACTTATTAAATATTGTTTTAATTATGATTAAACAGTTATTTACAAAGATTGCGCCTGGTTGCAAGTTTAAGAAATGTTTGTGCTTGGTAAGAACAACACTGAAAATGTGAACCTCTAAGCATAAGAAACTAAACAAAGGTTCATTATATCTTTTTTCAGTTTCATCTAATTTTTTAATATATTTTTAGGAAGCACATAACAATCAATTCTAACTAGTTACTTAACATTATAAAAGGAGCAGTAAAATTAAAGTACATTCTAAAATGGCTCTAATTAATTTAACTGAGAATAACTCCAGTCGAAATGAAGACAAAAGGAATATAAATAGTAAATCCTCAGTTCTTCCAGAAGAAAAGTGATATTCAATGAATGATGCATTTTTAAGGCTGTTGCAACAAGAGTCTATACAGTGGAATAATTGGGCTTAAATAGCAAATGTATCTACTTCTTCTAGCTCAGTTTCATTTTGTCTATAAGTTTATCACCTAAAAAAATTAAAAAATAATGAGTAAATGTTCATTCAAAATATTTAAGTCATTAGGGCATGGTTTGTAATTTTAAGAAGCATTATAAATAAAACTAAATGTCATAGCAGCAGTCAGCCTTACAGGTTATTGTCAAGTTTAGGCCAAATAGAAAAGCATGCAGTAAAGAGAGTTGGCTCTGATCCTAGGGTTGAGATCTGGGCCTAACCATAAGAACTTCAGAGGGTTAAAGATCTCTTAAGAGGCCTCACCTCCCTACATCAGAAGCCATCGGGCTCTGCTAATAATAGAAGATGGCTTGAGTAGTTATAACTCCAAAAATCATCATAAAGTGAAAACATTTCCCATATTAGTCTGTACTTAACTCCTTGCAGCTAAGTTGTTATACTAAGCTTGACTGGTCCTTGCACATAACCATCAAACTTAGATACCATAAAAACTTAGATATCCGATAATTACAGTGTGTCTACATGTTTCCAGTCATATTCACAACCCATAAATGACAACTTTTAGTACCGACAATAGAATTTAAATCAATGAAACATTTATATAAGCTTTCTGGACATTTTACAGAATTTCAGTAAAAATCAGCCAAAAGTTGTCGAATCATTCATTGCTAACTTGATAGTGAACTGAGCTGCCTAGTGAGTAAATAAAAATATAAACCCTGATTGGTTAATTTTAAAATGTATGCAAGTACATTAGAAATGAACCAATGAAAGAGATATGATTGTATTTACTTATATATCAGTTATTGTATTCTTTCAGAAGTGGTCTATATTATATGGGGGAGGTCCAATTTTAGCAATTCAGTTGATCTATGGCATCGCCAGTCTACCAAGGTAGCAGAGAAAATAATAAGCTTGTTGGTTATAATCAATTAGGCTTGTATATTTCTGGTGTGACAGGAAAACTCGAATAAACAATGCTTCTTTGATTATTAGACAATAATTTATTTTAAAACCATTTGTGTAGGTAAAGTTGATTTTTTGTTTTTCTTTTTGATAATTTCTTTTAAATTCCCTTTAATTTTGCTCAAATCCAAACTTTTCCTCATTGAAGTTAACCCACCCTGGTCTGATGTCTATTACAAGAATTATGAAAAAGTAATTAAGGGAACAATGACTATAATTTCTATTTGTCAATAAGGCACGGTCGAATATCAGAACGTTGGATCACCCACAAACTTTTTTTAATTTTTTTTCAAAATTTTCAGTAATTAGCCGGATTTGTGATAAATGAAGCCTATTTCCGTAATCTGCACGCTCTTTTGGTTATCTCAAAGAGTATTTACATTCACTCAACGATTATTTTTTTAATCTAACTTGGTACATACATAACTACTGTTAGACAATATTTTGTATTATATTTTGACATGTCAACATTGACGTCAAACAGTAGTTATGTATGTATCAGGGGGGGGTTAACTTAAATGAGGAAAAGTTTGGATTCGATTATCGCAAGCTACTAAAAATAGCGCTGCGGCGGACCGGTGCGGACAACTCATAAACTAACTCCAATAGCTTTCCAAAAATGACTGATTATATTTTTATATTTAAATTATCAATACCATGGCATTCTTGGTTATGACAGCTACATTTATTATTATATAAAATGATTGTTTTCTGTAATGTATTTTTTCACAAAAACGGTTCGCCGTTGCATATTCTGTATTCAAAAATTCAGAAACTAAAAGTAAATAGAAACCTTTTTTAAACTCAGAGAACGCTATTGATGGCAGATAAGTGTAAATTTCATTTAATTAATTTATTGATTTAGTCGATTTTATTAGGTAATTACATTTAATCACATGTGTGCATCTTGCAGATGTAATTAAAATACAGGCTGCATTAAATGCCAAAATCTATCTTCTAGCACGTGTAAACTTTAGACACTATTTCATTATTACCTAATTGAATCGATTAAATTAATAAATTACTTGAATGAAAAACTTACAAGTAATCAGAAGTGTTCTGTGTAAGCTTAAACACGACGAAAGCTGTACGAAGCGGTACGGCTAGTTAGAAGTATGACTATACAAAGTATAAAAATTAAATTTCAAACTAACTGTGGGCAAAAACCGCGAAAATTAAACCACGCCCACTCAATTCAAAGGTAGGTCCTCCGCCGCGCTAGTGTCGACCGGAATCCAAATTTTCCTACCATTGAGTCGACAGTCTTACTGTTTAAGTATCTATAGTCTCTGATATGTATCAAGTTAGATTAAAAATAAATTGTTGAATGAATGTAAATACTCTTTGAGATTAACCAAAAGAGCGTGCAGATTACGGAAATAGGCTTCATTTATCACAAATCCGGCTAATTACTGAAAATTTTGAAAAAAAAATTTATAAAAAAAGTTTGTTGGTGATCCAACGTTCTAGATATTCGACCGCGCCTTATTGATCTTTGTTTACATCTTTAATATTTCTCCAAGAAAAAACTGTCAAAACAAGTGGACATAAATAAAAAATAATTATTAAAACAAACAAAAATGAACAATTAATAAGAAAAACAAGTATTACTCAGTATTATTTCAAAAACAAATAATTATTATGTGATTAGAGTTCTCTAGCAACTGATAAAAAAACATTTTGACAAAGACTAAACATGGCTAGCATAAATACCAAAATTATCTTAAGAATGGCATTGGTCATAATTAAACTCTAAAGTAATGAGAATTAAAAGGAAGTGTGTACTTTTAAAGACTCATAGTGGTCAGATGTACACAGATAAACTTTCATGTTTGAGAAAGAGCTAGGCATAACATTAAAAATAGAAGCATCGAGCCATTCAATATTTTAATATTCTGTCAGAACTAATGACATTAGCTTATAATTATTAGCTAATGTAATAATAAATTAGGTATTACATAATATTCTATTTATAATACAAAGAAAGCAATATTATTTTCATACTCTGCACACAATAACAATAATAGATTTAATAAAGCTATTATTGTATAACACACAGCTAAAATCAGTTGACAGCCCACCAAAATCTCAAAGCTTTCAACCCCCTTTTTCATTTGATTATAATCAAATGAAAGATGTCAGTTCTATATAACTATTATAAATATTGTTATATGCTTATTATAATTTCATAAATCCTTGTTTACATCATCATACATAAATAAGTTTAAGTCATACATATGATGATGATGATGATACAAGAATTTATAAAAATAATAATATGGAAACAACAATATTTCTAATAGTTATACAAAACTAAAGCTAATTTATTAATCCTTCATAAGGATGAAGTTCTATAAAAATTTTGTTAGCCACAAAGAAAACTATTTTAGATGATTAGTAATAATAAAAGAGTAAAACATATTACCATACGAAATAAAATGCAGTTAAATGTAAAATATCCAGATTCAGAAAAATAATTCACAAAATATATTGCACTCAAAACCACTACACTCTTGAAGCAGCATTCTCACAATCGGATTTTACATACCTCACAAACAACAATAACATTTGTGGTGGAAAATCATGGCCTAAGACATAGGAGAAGTTAAAGAATTTATTTACCAAATTGTTTAACGTGTTTAAATTTTAATCCTTTCCTGGTGCCCATCTTGGCTTTCTTTTCTAATATCTCACTACATCGAGTTTCAAATAAACCTATTAAACAAACAAACAATATTTAAACCTTAAGCAACAATATTTTTTTATTTTTAACTAAAAATTTTCTTAAATGGATCATAGCATCTTTAACTCATTTAGGTTATTCTCAGTTATTCTGTAAAGGAGTAAATAATCCGATCTTGAACAATAAACAAAATCATCTTTAACAAGAAAAACACTACAAATTATTTTGAAATATATAAATAAATTTATTTATCTGTTGTAAAATATTTTTTTTTGTACATTACATTTGGTCAATTCTTACAAATAAATACAATTTTATGATAAAACAACCCTATTTTTCGTAATTAGTACTACTATTATTATTTTAATTAATAAATTATTGTTTCAGCTAATAAAAAATGCATAAATAATTTAACAGAGACACAAAAAAATAATTTTAATAGATATGTTGAATAAAAAAAAGTATACCAGGTTTATGATTCCTATGAAGTCTTTTCTCTAAAAATTCACTAAACATTGCAGTCTCTGAGAACCATTCTAAAAACAATCTTAGACTTTCTGAATGCACATTCTTCACAAAATTCACTTTCTGTAATAATAATAAAATAATAAAAATAAAAAACACAGTTTGTCCATAGAGTCAAACAAGAGAGTTTAGACCATAGAGTAATATAGTAAACTTTTATTAAAGAAAACATCGGCAAAGCTATTAATAAAAAAAATAAATAAAATACCCTGATGGCCTTTCGGCCCATCAGGGTATTCACCCTGTGAGAACCACCTTAGGTGGGTTGCATCTACTACACTCTAAGAATTAATTTAAGTTGGCGAAATCATTTTAATACAAATACTATTCATAAAATCTTAGAGCATAGCCCGGGCCGCGAAGCTATTAATAAGTAAAACAAATTAATATAATACAATTTCCATAGTAATTTCATATAATATGAGTAAAAATAATAGGAAAAAAATAAAAAACAAAAATACAACAAACAATTGAAATTAATAACACTAGCATATTTCATGGATGTATTGATAAGTTATAAATATATTCATCTCACTTCTCTATTTAACTAAAATTTTGACAGTGGCACTTTCCTTGGTAGTCTACACAAAACTAAATCCCGGTCTAGGTTTTTATAACCCAGGTTTGCCTACCAGCCTAATCAGAAGTTTTATACAATTATTATTTTGGTATAGCTTCATTACTATCAACATTTTTATTCACTAATTGTACATACTAAACCTTATACTTTTTAACTTAACTACTTACTAAACCTTATAGTTTTTGCATTTAGCTTTTACTCTTGAGCATATAAAAGAGTTATTGGTATAATCTTCAGACTATGGTTTAATGAATATTTGACAAAATAATACTTTTGACTAGAGGGGAAAGTTTTCTATAGTTTGCACTTAAATAATCATTATACTTAATCATAAAAAAAATCAAAAGTAAATATACAAAAATTACCTGGAAAGTAATAAGCTGGGTGTCTATATGCTGATTATAATGTCCTATTAATTCTACAAACAATCTAATGATAGCTTCAGAAGCTAAATAATTATTATGGTTAGGAGCAGACAGAGCAACACCAAGTGCTGCTTTCAAACATTTTAATAACCTGCCAGGTAGTATGGTGTCTTCGTCTCCAACCTGGTTTATAACCTGACATCTGTCAACATCCACTGCAAACATCTAAGTGGCCGAAAAAAAAAAAAAAAAAAAAATAGGAAACAAAACAAAAAGATATATGATGACAGTATTAATTATTCAACATACCAAAGTTATAACATTTAGGTCTAATTAAATGCTATAAAAAAGACTACTAGTAGTACATCAATAAGAATCAATACTTTATAGTTACAGAAAAACTGTTACTCATAAGAAGATATGAGTACATTTCATATTTAAAATGATTACTAATATATTAGATAAGATAAAAAACTGGTACAGGGTATGGCAGGACTTTTCCTTACCACATTGGATTTGCTGCTCATCCTCCCTACTTAGCACTCAAATTTCAGTACATTTTTACTGCAACTTGTCTTTAGACTTGCTTTGCTTGTCCTTAGATTGTAAGTAAATTTGTTTCATGCCTAGCAATCGCTCATTCAGACATTGACCTCGCTTGATGCTTCTAAAAAAACTTTTTTACGATCCAAAAAAACAGTGGATATGCTTGTCAAATTGAAACAAAACTTAGCACACTAAGTTTCTAATCAATTGAAACATTTTTCTGCATTTGATGAATTTTTGCAAAGTCATTATTGCAGGTTTATGACAGAATAAAAATATTGTTTCCTGGAGAGCACAACAAAACCTAAAGATTGATATTTGTACCAAGTTTCAACTCTCTAGTCAAACACACCGCAATGATAACAGACAGACAATTCTTTGAAAACCACTCAGGAGTTCTTAATAACACCTGAAATGGATAATTCAGGTTGCTGTGGCTTAACTATCATGTTCTCTTAATATAGATATAAAATGTGTTAATACATAGTCTTGTTATGCAGGCAAAATTTGTATTTACTTGCTATGAACTATTCATGCGCTATTACTATTTATATTTATACACTTGATGAGAAAATAAATAGCAACTTATACCTAAGAAACTTGAGAAACTAATAAACAAAGTTAACTATTCACCTGTCCAATATCAGAGAAAGTAAAAACATCTAGATTCTGTCTCATTAAGCCCACTATATATGGAGTGGGTGCTTGACACAAGTCATGCATTTGTTTAGGAACTGTAGTGATGAGGGTATGCTGCCAAACAAAAGGATATAGAGCTGTTTCTAAACCTTCTATACACTCGCTTAGCTTACTGAAAATAAAATTTAAAATTAATATACAGAATAATACTAATAATAATCATTTAAAAAATAGTAAAGAATTTAAAAGTTTATGTTTTGTAGTAAATAAGTATTTAATTATTTTAACACTCTCATCAAATAGATTTATATTAAAAAATTCCTCTTATTTGGTCTCCAAACAAATTTCTAAACTAACAGCAACAGTTTTAACCTTGCTGTACTGGCAAACCAAAAAATCTCACTAATAGTGAACAGTTCTTAGAAACATAGAATTAAGAAGAGAACTTATATCTTTATAATAATTCTATGTATAATACAGTTAGTTATGACGCTATGGTTTCTACATTATCTACAAGTAAGATGGAAAACTTTTCTGAGTTTCCGTACATTATAAGGAAAATGCTTTATTCTGGAAGCGTAGAGCAAAAGATGGCCGGACCACAGGTACATATTTACCGATGGTTCTAGGTCCGGAGTGGGCTGCGCTTTCTTAGATTATTCTAATAATGTTACTTTCGGTTTAAAATTTAGCAAGTTTATATATAGTTTCTCGTCAGAAATAATAGCAATTTTAGAAGCGCTGAAATTCATAAAAAATAGTATTTTTAATAAATTTATTATCTTCACAGATAGTCTTAGTACTATCGAATCTTTAGAAAATAAAAACTATAATATTATTAAAAACTATTTATTTTGCGATATTATCTGTTTACTGTACGAGTTAAATCTTAATAAATCCAGAGAAATAGTCTGGTTGAAAGGTCACGCTGAAATACTTACTAATGAAAAGTTGATAATGCAGCAAACTCAGCAGTTTAGATCACGATTTAGCAAATAGATACGGCATTAAATATCGTGTTCCCTACACTGATCTGTTCTTTGAATAATAAACTTTAAAAACTATATTGAATCAATGGTACAGGGATTACGATAAAGGAGTGTTCTACAGATCTATCCATCCCAGCATTGTCTTCGTACCGTGGTATAAAATCAACAATGTAAGCAGAGCCTCATAGTTAGCATGTTTCGGCTAAAAGCCAACCATGCATTGCAACATTATTTGCACCGTTCTAAAACACGAATCTCCTCTTTGCCAAAATGTAATTGGACGAAACTCTAGAACATTATTATCTTTAATTGTTTTAAGTATTCAATTCAGAGAACATCATTGTTAAATAGTTTGCACCGTTGTAAAATAATTCAGCCTTTCAATTATAAAACAGTTCTTGCGTCTAACTCATTTTCAGTTTATAAAAACATAATATTCTTTTTAAGAGAAGCAAATATAAAGATTTAAAAAAAGATCAAAAAATCAAAACAAAACAAAAAAAAAGTTAAAATCTTATTTTTTGAATTAAGTTTTTAACGTTGATAAACATAAAAGGATAATAATTTAATTCATAAATATTATTCCTTCTTATAAATTTACTAAGTTATAAATGATAATTTAAAAAGGTGAAGGCTGTCGCTGGCAAGAACCGCCCGTCATCAAACCCCATCCTTGTGGTCGATGGCCAGGTACACACCAGCACAGCAGAGGTAGCTAACGTTTTAGCAAAACACTACAAAGCTGCCTCTGCTACAGCAGGCTTCTCAGAAGAATTTCAGCAAAGGAAAAGAGAAGCAGAGAGAGAAGTAATAGTGCCAGATCTCAGTCTGAATCAGGGAGTGGATTCCCATCTAACACAAAGAGTTGGATAGGCCCTCTCCCGGACTAAAGACAACCTCCCCCGGAAGGATGGTATACATATGCCTTTATCAAGAACCTTCCGGAAGGGGTAAAAAGATATTACTTGACATTTATAACGAGATCTGGACTACTGGTGTGTATCCTTCGAGCTGGAGGAAGCAGTCATCATACGCTTCCCAAAGATGGCAAAGACAGGTCTACACCGAATGGCTATCGACCCATCTCTCTGACATGTTGTCTAGGGAAAGTTATGGAGTCGATAGTTAATTTCAGGCTAAATTATTATTTAGAGAAGAATAACCTTTTAGCTCCAAGTCAGGCAGGTTATCGAAGAAGGTATTCAACCACCGACCAATTAGCGCTCCTGGAAAAATACAGCCAGGATGCCTTTCTTAACAGACAGCATGTGGTCGGTGTGTTCTTCGATCTCGAGAAAGCCTTCGATACTGCCTGGAAGCATCGAATCATCAAGAAACTGTACAACTGGGGGCTAAGAGGAAAGCTTTTAGCCTTTATTATCGGCTTCCTAGACAACAGAGCGTTTAGGGTCCGAATACGCACTATTCTATCTGACCTTGAGGTGCAAGAGAACAGAACACCACAAGGATCCGTTCTCAGCGCGACCCTGTTTTCGATCTCCGCGAATGATCTAGCAAGTGATCTCCCGCCAGGCGTCAAGGCGTCTCAGTATTCGGACGACCTTGGCATTTTCTTCACAGGTTCTGCAAGCGGCAATAGATTCAATAGCTGAGAAAGCGGCGAGAGTTGGTTTTAAATTTTTCGCCGACGAAGACTGTGTGTGTTCACTTCTGCCGCTTGCGGAAGAACACGCTGCTCCAGAGCTGTTCCTAAACGGGGTTCGATTGCAGTAACAAGAGACAACTCGCTTCCTCGGTCTGATATTTGATGCTAAGCTTAGATGGAAGCATCATATATCAGAGCTCGTGCAGCGCTGCAAGAGAGATGTGAATATTATCAAAGTCCTTGCCCATCTTAGATGGGGGGCGGACCGCACGACATAAGTCAGGATTCTTTGTGCATTGGTTCGCCCCAAGATGGATTACGGCAGCTCCGTGTACGGATCGGCGAGGAAGTCGTGGCTACTGCCTCTGGACAGAGTTTTTTCAGCTAGGACTCCGGATTGCTCTCGGTGCTTTCCTACCACCACGTCAGCTCTCTGTACGCAGAAGCTGGTGTTCTGCCAATGCAGCACCGCCGGGAGCAAATGACTCTGTCCTTTACTGAGGCAGTCAAGTCGAAGTCGCGTCACTTACTCAGAGACGAGTTTTTCGGCCAAGGAGCCATTCGACTGGAGTACGAATGGCTCAGTACACGGACTCGACCGCTACCTGTTAGGGCTCGCAAGATTCGTCAGAGGATCGGAGCAGAAGAAGATGAGATCCTCGAGTGGCTCATCCCTGATACACCACCATGGAGAAGAACCACCATAGGGATGTCCACTCGGCTCGCGAGCTTATATCGGGATTTGACACCTCCCAAGGTATACAAGCAAGGACTCTTGGAGACTCTCGCCCGGTATCCAGGTAGGAGGGTCTTCTACACAGATGGATCTAAGACAGAAGAGGCACCGGCGTGCTATGCACTCTTCGGCAGAGACCAAGTCTTGGTCTCTATCTCCTCAAGCGGGTGTATACACAGCTGAGGGTTCTAGTATGGGTACCGGGGCATGTCAGTATCGCTGGCAATGAGGCAGCAGATCAAGCTGCCAAGCGTGCGTCAGCGGAGAGAAGGGTGGTGGACGGTTCCGTTCGACTAGATGATGCCAAGACTGCATTAGTCAACGCAGTCTGGCGAACGTGGAGAACCACGTGGAATCGCACCCCCACCCTGTTTGGTGCAAGAATCAAGATAAATCCAAGAGGAAAGATTACGGCACTGTCGAAGTCAAGACAAGACAGTGTCGTACTCACACGTCTAAGGCTTGGACAGACGCAGTTGACGCACGGGCACCTTCTGTCAAATGAGCGTGCTCCTCGATGCCGACACTGCAATGCAGCGCTCACAGTGTGTCACATATTTAAAGACTGTGACGCACTTGCCGAGCTGAGGACGATCTGCGGAACACCGGCAAGTGTAGCAGTCGCCCTCAACGAGGGACTCTCACTTCGAATCAACTGTAGGATTCCTGCGTAGGGCAGGATTCTACCATAAGATTTAGGTTCAACAGAGTCAGGTTAGTCTTAGTTTATTAGGATAGTTTAGGTATAGTTCAGCGGCTGTCGTAACTGTCCCCCCGGCCATTTGTTCAAACCGGATGGTGGGCAGGCTCCCATTGCAGGTCAATGGGATACGGCAGTTGCCTCTTTTAATCTAGGTTAGTTAGTGTAATTTTGCTGTGATATTAAGTTAATGCTCACCTCGGGAATATGTTAAAACTGGGTGTGCGCCCACAGCATAGCTGGAGGAACTGTCTGAACATCAGAGAATGTAGGAGGAGTCTTCTGACTTCCCCCACTCTTCTACTCTATCCTAATTACTGATAAATAATATAATTTTAACTCTCTCTGTCTCCAACTGCCATCCTGGTCACATCAGAGCTCTTAATATAAAGTTATTAGTAAGATATCTAATGAGAGGAGGCCTCCAACGCATCAGCTAAGGGCTATACTACGGTGCTGAACTCCTGTCAGAAGACATCTTACAATAAGTATACTTACAACATTCAGATCTGAACTATAAGTACTTATATTTATAATAACATTTGAGAATTCTCGTAAGTAGCTACCATTTCTTTTCGTAAAGGCCTTAGTAATAAATCTAAGTTTATACTATTACTTATTTTATGTTTATGTCTTTATATGACATTATATTTATGTTCTGTTGTTTAAATCTTATTTCTTTATTCCAAGCCAGTGTTGGTTTCCCTGTTTCCTACTTTACTATTACTATTACTACTTCTCTCTACTTCTGCTTTAATTTCCGTAAGTGCACGTTAGAGGAAAACTTAGTGACCTCTCGTGTAGTTACAACATTGGTGCCGAAACCCGGGAACAAAGGGACATTTATGAAAATTCATTATATTGCCTTATACTATACCTGGCTGGAATATTTTCTTTGTTTATGTAATTTACCTAGTGGAATTTGGTACCTATTGTTGATTGCAACAATTCTTATCTTTTGTTATAATGTAAAAAAGGTGATTTATTTTGTATTGATTTTTTCTAAAACTTTTATACGAACTTTGAATTATTACAAATTTAGTACAAATGAACTTTGATTTGTTATTACAAATATTAACAAACTTCTGTCGAATTTTATTTTGTTTTGATCTTTAATCTTTGTTTTTATTTTCTTAAATTTTATTGTTTAATGATAACCTTTATACTGTTTCTTATACATCATATAGTATATTTTATTTTATAAATATTGCGTTTGTGAAATAGAATATACAGTTGTAATAACTTTTCCCTATTATTATGTTTTTAAATTTTACTGTATCTTACTGAATATCAATATTTGGTATATCTGTTACTTATTACTATTAAGAATTATTATAAAATTCTATATTTTCTTTTATATTAATTTTGAAACTTATAATTGTAAATTAATAAGATGTTGGGTGAAGAAGGTAAACCTTTGGGGCCTAAAGGAGAAGCTGATGCTCCGCCTCAATCTAGTTCTAGAAAAGATCCGCAAGATGAAAATTTAGTACTTACTCTTCGTAAAATAACATATTTACGAAAGAAATTATCTAATACACACAACGATTTAAATAAAATCGTTAATTTTGGAAGGGCAGCACTGAAAGATAGTTCTAAATTAAGGACATTTAAATCTTATTTCACTGAATCTCAGAATTATCTTCATAATTTTAATCAAACATGGGATGATTTAATAGAAATTCACATATTGGCTGATATGGCTGATGATTTCCCTACAAGAGATGATGACACAATACAATCCAACGCTCATAGATATTACTATGAAATATTAAATATTTATGACGAACTTGTTATTAGTGTTCGGACTGCACCTGCCCCTCCTACTATACAGGTTGCTCCCTCCACTTCTGGGACACCTCAAGATTTAAATATAACTGTCACGGACAAACTTAGAGCTGGTCGTAACTTACCTGATATGAAATTAAAAATCTTTAAGGGTGAACCCAAAGATTGGATAACTTTTAGAGATAAGTTCTTATCTTTAGTACACAATAATGACGTTTTCGACAACATTGAGAATTTAATTATTTGCATAGTTATCTTGAGAGTGAGGCACTAATTCATATAAAATCTATTCCTATGACTAGTGATAATTATAAGCAAGCATGGGATACTATCATGGAAACTTACGATAATCCTCGCAAGCTTGCCTTCTTATTATTAAAAGAACTTTTAGACTTCAAACCTCACACAGGTAGACAAACTTTAAGTTCTCTGAAATCCTTTCTTTGTGTCGTTCATGAAAATGTGACTGCTTATCAAAATTTGAACATTGAAAATTCAGAAGAATTTATTCTGTTTAAATTAGCGGTTCGTTGTTTAGATCCTTACACAAGAAAACAATTTGAATCTGAACATGTTGATACTAAGTACCCTAACTACAGTGATCTTAGTAAATTTGTTAAAAAACAATGTAAAATTCTTGAATTGGCTGGTGCTGATGATAATTGGAATTTAAAATCTGATTCCAAACCTACTCTTCTAATATTTAAGCCTCCTCCGCCTAAGCCATCATCAAAACCTGAGGAACATAATAAATCTAACTTATTTTTGAACACTTCTAGAAAGGATTCAGATGAACATAAGTCTCAAAAAACTTTTAAAACCTAGTAATAATATTGTCGATAAACATAAAAGTGTCTGTTTTGTGTGCAAAGAAAACCACTTTGTTTTAAAATGTCCAACCTATCTAAATTCTTCTGTCGATGAACGTCATTTGTACTTAAAGAAAAATAATGATGTTTGTACCAACTGTATGGTCAAAGGTCACAAACAAAGTACCTGCACTTCATTTAGAAACTGCAGTATCTGCTCAAAACGTCATCACACCACTTTACATTTAGATGAAAATAATCTACAAAAAATAGATCATCTTTAATGAATTCAGGTACAAACACCGGCAAGTTTCTCTGTCTGCGTCAACACTTCTCAAAGAACTAAACCCGATAGTGGCAAACAAACTATTGTTGTCTTGGGCACAGCCATAGCAACTATAGAAGATTCTAGTGGCAATCGTCATAATATTAGATTGATTTTAGACTCAGCTAGTCAAGATTCGCTAATATCCAAACATATTGTTAATAAACTTACATTTACCTATCAGACCTAGCAAGAAAACATTGACTGGTCTCAATGGAGTTTTATTAGATGATGTAAGAGGAGAAGTTAGTTGTAAACTGCATACTACTAAAGGAACCTACCATTTCTCTACAAATGCCTTAGTAGTACCGGATGTACAAAGAAATATACCTTCTAGCCCTTTACCCTCAGATCTTTTACAACACTACCTATCTTTCGACTTAGCTGACCCTGCATTCTACGTACCAGCTCCAGTAGATTTCTTGCTGGGAGCCGATCTGCTTAGTGATATTATAACTGGTATTCCTATTACTATTAAAGATAATATTCCTAAACTATGGCCAACACATTTAGGCCACGTTGTTACTGGAAAACTCTATGAATTAGAAAACAATAAATCTAATAATTTTCTAATATCTTCAAGAAAGAATCTAACTGAAATTATGAATGCGTTTTGGGAGGTTGAAGAGGTTTTCTCTTCTACGCCTAAAATGTCTCCCGAAGAAGAATACTGCGAATCATACTACCAATCTACACACTACAGACTAGAATCTGGACGTTACGGCGTTCGACTCCCTTTTCGTGAAGAAATAGAATTAGGTCAATCCCGACATATTGCTCTTAAACGACTTAATAGTATGGAAATAAAGTTTCTTAAAAACCATGACCTCAAATTAGAATATTCTAATTTTATGAAAGAATACTATGATTTAGGACATATGTCTCTTACTAAATCGACTCCTAAAAATATAATTCCTCACCACTGCGTATTTAAGGGAGAAGGTGAAAATAAACGTATTCGAGTCGTTTTTGACGGATCATCAAAAACATGTAACAACAGTTTAAATGACATTTTGCTGAGTGGTCCTAAGTTACAGGGTGATTTAAGTACCATAATCCTTAACTCTAGGATCCATAAAATTATATTTGTCACTGATCTGGTCAAAATGTATAGACAAATAGAGATCCATCCTGATGATA
>JACMZG010001908.1:64024135-64087295 GCA_018340805.1 Microvelia longipes | reverse complement strand
AGCCATTCGACTGGAGTACGAATGGCTCAGTACACGGACTCGACCGCTACCTGTTAGGGCTCGCAAGATTCGTCAGAGGATCGGAGCAGAAGAAGATGAGATCCTCGAGTGGCTCATCCTGATACACCACCATGGAGAAGAACCACCATAGGGATGTCCACTCGGCTCGCGAGCTTATATCGGGATTTGACACCTCCCAAGGTATACAAGCAAGGACTCTTGGAGACTCTCGCCCGGTATCCAGGTAGGAGGGTCTTCTACACAGATGGATCTAAGACAGAAGAAGGCACCGGCTGTGCTATGCACTCTTCGGCAGAGACCAAGTCTTGGTCTCTATCTCCTCAAGCGGGTGTATACACAGCTGAGGGTTCTAGTATGGGTACCGGGGCATGTCAGTATCGCTGGCAATGAGGCAGCAGATCAAGCTGCCAAGCGTGCGTCAGCGGAGAGAAGGGTGGTGGACGGTTCCGTTCGACTAGATGATGCCAAGACTGCATTAGTCAACGCAGTCTGGCGAACGTGGAGAACCACGTGGAATCGCACCCCCACCCTGTTTGGTGCAAGAATCAAGATAAATCCAAGAGGAAAGATTACGGCACTGTCGAAGTCAAGACAAGACAGTGTCGTACTCACACGTCTAAGGCTTGGACAGACGCAGTTGACGCACGGGCACCTTCTGTCAAATGAGCGTGCTCCTCGATGCCGACACTGCAATGCAGCGCTCACAGTGTGTCACATATTTAAAGACTGTGACGCACTTGCCGACTGAGGACGATCTGCGGAACACCGGCAAGTGTAGCAGTCGCCTCAACGAGGACTCTCACTTCGAATCAACTGTAGGATTCCTGCGTAGGGCAGGATTCTACCATAAGATTTAGGTTCAACAGAGTCAGGTTAGTCTTAGTTTATTAGGATAGTTTAGGTATAGTTCAGCGGCTGTCGTAACTGTCCCCCCGGCCATTTGTTCAAACCGGATGGTGGGCAGGCTCCCATTGCAGGTCAATGGGATACGGCAGTTGCCTCTTTTAATCTAGGTTAGTTAGTGTATTTGCTGTGATATAAGTTAATGGCTCACCTCGGGAATATGTTAAAACTGGGTGTGCGCCCACAGCATAGCTGGAGGAACTGTCTGAACATCAGAGAATGTAGGAGGAGTCTTCTGACTTCCCCCACTCTTCTACTCTATCCTAATTACTGATAAATAATATAATTTAACTCTCTCTGTCTCCAACTGCCATCCTGGTCACATCAGAGCTCTATAATATAAAGTTATTAGTAAGATATCTAATGAGAGGAGGCCTCCAACGCATCAGCTAAGGGCTATACTACGGTGCTGAACTCCTGTCAGAAGACATCTTACAATAAGTATACTTAAACATTCAGATCTGAACTATAAGTACTTATATTTATTAATAACATTTGAGAATTCTCGTAAGTAGCTACTATTTCTTTCAATGGCCTTAGTAATAAATCTAAGTTTATACTATTACTTATTTTATGTTTATGTCTTTATATGACATTATATTTATGTTCTGTTGTTTAAATCTTATTTCTTTATTCCAAGCCAGTGTTGGTTTCCCTGTTTCCTATTTTACTATTACTATTACTACTTCTCTCTACTTCTGCTTTAATTTCCGTAAGTGCACGTTAGAGGAAAACTTAGTGACCTCTCGTGTAGTTACAACATTGGTGCCGAAACCCGGGACAAAGGGACATTTATGAAAATTCATTATATTGCCTTATACTATACCTGGCTGGAATATTTTCTTTGTTTATGTAATTTACCTAGTGGAATTTGGTACCTATTGTTGATTGCAACAATTCTTATCTTTTGTTATAATGTAAAAAAGGTGATTTATTTTGTATTGATTTTTTTAAAACTTTTATACGAACTTTGAATTATTACAAATTTATTACAAATGAACTTTGATTTGTTATTACAAATATTTAACAAACTTCTGTCGAATTTTATTTTGTTTTGATCTTTAATCTTTGTTTTTATTTTCTTAAATTTTATTGTTTAATGATAACCTTTATACTGTTTCTTATACATCATATATATATTTATTTTATAAATATTGTGTTTGTGAAATAGAATATACTGTTGTAATAACTTTTCCCTATTATTATGTTTTTAAATTTTACTGTATCTTACTGAATATCAATATTTGGTATATCTGTTACTTATTACTATTAAGAATTATTATAAAATTCTATATTTTCTTTATATTGTTAATTTTGAAACTTATAATTGTAAATTAATAAGATGTTGGGTGAAGACAGTAAATCTTTGGGGCCTAAAGGAGAAGCTGATGCTCCGCCTCAATCTAGTTCTAGCAAAGATCAGCAAGATGAAAATTTAGTCTTACTCTTCGTAAAATAACATATTTACGAAAGAAATTATCTAATACACACAACGATTTAAATAAAATCGTTAATTTTGGAAGGGCAGCACTGAAAGATAGTTCTAAATTAAGGACATTTAAATCTTATTTCACTGAATCTCAGAATTATCTTCATAATTTTAATCAAACATGGGATGATTTAATAGAAATTCACATATTGGCTGATATGGCTGATGATTTCCCTACGAGAGATGATGACACAATACAATCCAACGCTCATAGATATTACTATGAAATATTAAATATTTATGACGAACTTGTTATTAGTGTTCGGACTGCACCTGCCCCTCCTACTATACAGGTTGCTCCCTCCACTTCTGGGACACCTCAAGATTTAAATATAACCGTCACGGACAAACTTAGAGCTGGTCGTAACTTACCTGATATGAAATTAAAAATCTTTAAGGGTGAACCCAAAGATTGGATAACTTTTAGAGATAAGTTCTTATCTTTAGTACACAATAATGACGTTTTCGACAACATTGAGAATTTAATTATTTGCATAGTTATCTTGAGAGTGAGGCACTAAGTCATATAAAATCTATTCCTATGACTAGTGATAATTATAAGCAAGCATGGGATACTATCATGGAAACTTACGATAATCCTCGCAAGCTTGCTCTTATTATTTAAAAGAACTTTTAGACTTCAAACCTCACACAGGTAGACAAACTTTAAGTTCTCTGAAATCCTTTCTTTGTGTCGTTCATGAAAATGTGACTGCTTATCAAAATTTGAACATTGAAAATTCAGAAGAATTTATTCTGTTTAAATTAGCGGTTCGTTGTTTAGATCCTTACACAAGAAAACAATTTGAATCTGAACATGTTGATACTAAGTACCCTAACTACAGTGATCTTAGTAAATTTGTTAAAAAACAATGTAAAATTCTTGAATTGGCTGGTGCTGATGATAATTGGAATTTAAAATCTGATTCCAAACCTACTTCTTCTAATATTAAGCCTCCTCCGCCTAAGCCATCATCAAAACCTGAGGAACATAATAAATCTAACTTATTTTTGAACACTTCTAGAAAGGATTCAGATGAACATAAGTCTCATAAAACTTTTAAACTTAATAATAATAATATTGATAAACATAAAAGTGTCTGTTTTGTGTGTAAAGAAAACCATTTTGTTTTAAAATGTCCAACCTATTTAAATTCTTCTGTCGATGAACGTCATTTGTACTTAAAGAAAAATAATGATGTTTGTACCAACTGTATGGTCAAAGGTCACAAACAAAGTACCTGCACTTCATTTAGAAACTGCAGTATCTGCTCAAAACGTCATCACACTACTTTACATTTAGATGAAAATAACCTACAGAAAAATAGATCATCTTTAATGAATTCAGGTACAAACACCGGCAATAGTTTTTCTGTCTGCGTCAACACTTCTCAAAGAACTAAACCCGATAGTGGCAAACAAACTATTGTTGTCTTGGGCACAGCCATAGCAACTATAGAAGATTCTAGTGGCAATCGTCATAATATTAGATTGATTTTAGACTCAGCTAGTCAAGATTCGCTAATATCCAAACATATTGTTAATAAATTACATTTACCTATCAGACCTAGCAAGAAAACATTGACTGGTCTCAATGGAGTTTTATTAGATGATGTAAGAGGAGAAGTTAGTTGTAAACTGCATACTACTAAAGGAACCTACCATTTCTCTACACAAATGCCTTAGTAGTACCGGATGTACAAAGAAATATACCTTCTAGCCCTTTACCCTCAGATCTTTTACAACACTACCTATCTTTCGACTTAGCTGACCCTGCATTCTACGTACCAGCTCCAGTAGATTTCTTGCTGGGAGCCGATCTGCTTAGTGATATTATAACTGGTATTCCTATTACTATTAAAGATAATATTCCTAAACTATGGCCAACACATTTAGGCCACGTTGTTACTGGAAAACTCTATGAATTAGAAAACAATAAATCTAATAATTTTCTAATATCTTCAAGAAAGAATCTAACTGAAATTATGAATGCGTTTTGGGAGGTTGAAGAGGTTTTCTCTTCTACGCCTAAAATGTCTCCGAAGAAGAATACTGCGAATCATACTACCAATCTACACACTACAGACTAGAATCTGGACGTTACGGGTTCGACTCCCTTTTCGTGAAGAAATAGAATTAGGTCAATCCCGACATATTGCTCTTAAACGACTTAATAGTATGGAAATAAAGTTTCTTAAAAACCATGACCTCAAATTAGAATATTCTAATTTTATGAAAGAATACTATGATTTAGGACATATGTCTTTACTAATCGACTCCTAAAAATATAATTCCTCACCACTGCGTATTTAAGGGAGAGGTGAAAATAAACGTATTCGAGTCGTTTTTGACGGATCATCAAAAACATGTAACAACATCAGTTTAAATGACATTTTGCTGAGTGGTCCTAAGTTACAGGGTGATTTAAGTACCATAATCCTTAACTCTAGGATCCATAAAATTATATTTGTCACTGATCTGGTCAAAATGTATAGACAAATAGAGATCCATCCTGATGATAGATCGTATCTTCATATACTATGGAGAGACGATCCTAGTTGTGAAGTCAAAGAATTTGAACTTACAACAGTTGTATACGGGCTTTCGTCTAGTCCTTACCTAGCACTACGGACTATTGATCAATTAGTGTCTGATGAAGGACAATCATTTCCTTTAGCAACTAAAGCTCTTCAAAACGATCGTTACATAGATGATATTGTTGTTGGAGCAGACTCAATTCGCGAAGCTTTAGAAATTAAGCATGAATTAGTGAGTTTGCTGAACAAAGGTTGCTTCCCTCTAAGTAAATGGTGCAGCAATCATCCAGCTTTACTAGAAAATGAACAAACTGTCCAACATCATTCTATTGAAATTGAGCAAGATCTTCAGCCTAAGGTTAAAATATTAGGATTTCAATATGATTGTACTTCAGATGCCTACTCCTATACTGTTTACCCACCTACAGTTACTACCATGACCAAGCGATCCCTGTTGTCTGTCATCGCAAGACTTTATGATATTTTAGGATATCTCACTCCCTCAATTTTCTATGCAAAATGTCTTTTGCAAGAAACTTGGCTTTCAAAATAGTTTAAAAGTGGGATGACCCACTACCTGATGATATTGCTCACGGTGGGCGGCGTTCGAAAAGGAATTTCATCTGCTAGCTCTGAAATTTCAATTCCACGATTTCTTTGTACTACAGGATCTTACTCATGCCAATTGTTTGGTTTTTGTGATGCCTCCATAAAAGGTTATTGTGCGGCCTTATACATCAGAGTCCAGTCTGAGGATGATATCAAGATTTTTCTAATTAAAGCAAAATCAAAATTGGCTCCTATTTAAAACTATAAGTGTACCTCGATTAGAGCTTTGTGGCGCACTTTTACTTGCTCGTCTGCTAAAATCGGTCGATAAATTCTCTGATCGAGTTCAACCTACAAGGATCTATCTTTTCACTGACTCCATGGTGGTATTAAGATGGCTCGACACTGTGCCTAATCGCCTTCAAACGTTCGTCGCAAACAGAATCAGTGAAATCCTTACTCTTACTGACTCTACTATGTGGAATCATATAAGTTCAAACCGCAATCCGGCTGACTGCGGATCTAAAGGAATACTTCCAAGTGAACTCATAAATCACTCGTTATGGTGGAGTGGACCATTATTCTTACAGCTAGAAGAAGAACATTGGCCTGTCAATACCATTCGCGACATGCAATTAAGTGACCCAATTCCTGAATTAAAGGGAAGGAACATTCTACAACACTGGTTACTTTTCTTAAATCAGATCTCAAGTGGTTTGAAGATTTTTCTCATTACCTAAGACTTGTACGTTTTTCAGCCCTAGCTTTACGCTTGATAAATAAAGCATTGCACAAGGAAAATCGGTGGACTGAAAACATGTGACATTAGATGAGTTTTACTATACTCAGAAAATTCTAATAAAATTGGTTCAATTAGAAACATGGCCTAAGCTATTTACTACTAACCTATACAATGATTACCGTAATATTAAAAACTTGAGTCCTTTCATTGATGAGGATGGGCTTGTTCGAGTTGGTGGAAGGTTAAATAATGCGGACATCGTCTATCAATGGAAACATCCATACTTGCTTCCTGCTGATCATCAATTTACTCTACTCCTAGTGAGATATTATCACAAAACTGTATCTCCATGTGGACCTTCAACATTGCAGAGCATCATACATGCACAGTTTTGGATTGTAGGAGCTCGACGTCTAATCAAGAAAGTAGCGTATGAATGTTTGATCTGCCATAAGTATAGATGTAAACCTATATTACCAAAAATGGCATGTTTACCTAAAGAAAGGGTTTCGTCTCATTTCGTTTTCGATAAGGTGGTATCGACTATGCAGGACCTTTATCTGCAAAGAGTCTTCAAGAAGAAATGCTCTACTGAAAAGCATGGTTGTGTCTTTGTATGTTTATACAAGAGCACTCCATCTTGAATTAGTATCTAGTCTCTCCACAGCTGCCTTTTTAGGAGCTTTGGATCGTTTTATTTGCCGCCGTGGCATCCCATCAACCATCATGACTGACTGTGGTTCGAATTTTATAGGCGCCGATCGCCATTTAAGAGAACTTTATCAATGGTTTCGAGAAAATCAACCTGAAATCTTAGATTATTTCTCCCAAGTATAAAATCCACTGTCCTTTAACCCACCTCGGGCACCCCACTTCGGCGGGATGTGGGAAGCTGGTGTTAAATCGGTCAAGGGGATTTTACGGAAGCTTGTGAACGGCAGAGTACTTACTAAAGAAGAATTTGAAAATCTCTTCTGTCAAATAGAGGCTGTATTAAATTCTAGGCCTTTGTGTATGATGTCGACGGATCCTTCGGATCCATATCCACTAACACCTGGACATTTTATTATTGGACAGCCTTTAGTTCTACGACCTGAACCATCACTCACCCATCTTCCAGAAAATCGACTGGATCGTCTTGAGCTGATACAACGCATCACGCAAGACTTCTGGCATCAGTGGAAGAAACACTACCTGCAATCTCTGCAAGCCGCAGTAAATGGATCGACTCTACTGAGAACTGAAGGTGGACGAAGTAGTGCTTCTCAACGATGATAATGCACCTCCAAGCTGTTGGCCTTTAGCCCGGGTAGTTCAAGTACATCCTGGAGATGATGGAGTCATCAGAGTTGCAACTATCAAGACTACATCAGGAGTATATAAGCGACCAGTAGTTAAGCTTATCCGTCTTCCTTTTGCTACTACTACTTCAGAATCTTCTGTCACCAAGGAAGAACCTTCTAACTAAAAACGACCTGACATTCGTTTTTGGTGGGCGGAATGTCTGAACATCAGAGAATGTAGGAGGAGTCTTCTGACTTCCCCCACTTCTACTCTATCCTAATTACTGATATAATAATATAATTAACCTCTCTGTCTCCAACTGCCATCCTGGTCACATCAGAGCTCTTAATTATAAAGTTATTAGTAAGATATCTAATGAGAGGAGGCCTCCAACGCATCAGCTAAGGGCTATACTACGGTGCTGAACTCCTGTCAGAAGACATCTTACAATAAGTATACTTACAACATTCAGATCTGAACTATAAGTACTTATATTTATAATAACATTTGAGAATTCTCGTAAGTAGCTACCATTTCTTTTCGTAAAGGCCTTAGTAATAAATCTAAGTTTATACTATTACTTATTTTATGTTTATGTCTTTATATGACATTATATTTATGTTCTGTTGTTTAAAATCTTATTTCTTTTTCAATTCCAGTGTTGGTTTCCCTGTTTCCTACTTTACTATTACTATTACTACTTCTCTCTACTTCTGCTTTAATTTCCGTAAGTGCACGTTAGAGGAAAACTTAGTGACCTCTCGTGTAGTTACAACAGGAACTATCACCCAATTCTGTGATATTTAGATAAAGATAAAGATAAAGATACAATTTACATTTCGTACGTTAGCTTTAAGGAACTAAACAAGAGAAAATATGTCATAAAACAATTAAATTACATTTTAAAATCTAGGAACTCTCTAATGTTGTAGAAAACATTCTCAGTCAAAAAACTTTTAATTTCTGTTTTAAAAGTTTTTTGACTGAGAATGTTTTCTACAACATTAGAGAGTTCCTAGATTTTAGGTTTAGTTAGTTTAGGCCGATCGGCAACCAGTGCCGGCAATCTGTTAAAACCGGCTGCCTGGCTTGTCCCCGGCATTCAGTGATATTAGGCTAGGTCATGTAGATATGTTTTAACTAGGATTAGGTATTTATTTTAGGTTAGTTTAGATCGACCACTTTATCATCACCCCGGCAATATGTTCAACCGCGGTGTATGAGTTTCTCTTGCTAGAGGCAGTGGACGAACTCTGTGATATTAGGCTTTCGTTGTTTGTCTTTAGGTTAGTGAAGTCATTAGGCTGCGCAGGCAGCCAACCATGCAGTGCAAACATGTCAGTGCCGGTCTTTGTAAACCCGGCTGAGTCCGCGTCCCACGGGAGGCACGGTGGAAACTCTTGGACCTAAATACCAGTAAGACCCATCAGCTTCTTCAGCGACATCTTCCATTCTTCAGTGTCTTTGGGTGTGACGGGCTAGCACGTGCTACGAGTGGGGGGTTGTGTCGGGGGGTATTGTGGCCCAGCTGGATCCGTTTGTCGTCTGGAAGCCTTGGCTGAAAGCTCTCAACTGTCGGAGGTGGAAGAGCGGGAGAGCTTCAGGGCGACTGGATGGACTGGTGGGTCCACCTTATGGGCGGGTTCCCCCTGGGGCAATTTTTCTGATCTAGGTGCTGTTGGTCTTTGGAGCACTCGGAGGCACTTAATCACTACACCGGCAGTCAACGAAGCATCCACCATCGATGGGTCTTCAGCCTACCCTTTCTGACTGGAGCAGGAAGTGGGAGGAAAGGGTAAGTCAGAGAAGCTGCCCCCTCACTGGTCAGAAGTTAGCCGACCATGTGTTGGGACCGTGGTGGAGACTTTTAGTCATGCAAAGGTGCAATACTCCTTGCCAATTGGGGGTATGCGCCTGGCGGAGGGGCTTTACCTCTAGATAATTTAAAAAACAAACGTGATGCTTTTATGGCTGTATGATCATCAGGTCAATGCCAATAATAATAATAACAAAAAAAAATTATTTTAACTTCTATTATGAAATTGTAGTGTTTATTTTCCCAGCAGTTTTTATGTAAGTTCTCTTATCAGTTTCCTGCATTTTTTAAATTTTTACTGCTTATTTTCTAAGTTTTTCATAGTTCTCTAATATTTAGTAGGTACTTAAAAATTAAATTTTCCAGTAATAGTCTCTTTCTTCTTTAGTCAAAATCTATATCCTCAAGGTTGTTTTATATGTGAAGGCAGTAAACAAACAACTTGACTCCTAAGTACGAGAAAAAACCTGTCTCAAATGTGTTGAGTTCATGATAATTTGTATTTCTTGTATCATGGTCGTGGAAATCCGACCTTTTAATTAAAGTATCATCTAATAGCAATTCAATTTTAAGCAAGGAAAAATGTTGAGACAATGTACTATAGACTGATACAAAGTGAAAGAGACTTGTTGCATCTATCATCTGGATAGTGTCATATCTGAAAGATCTCAAAATAGTAACATGAAAGCCTATGCAGTTTGATATAAACACTGTTAATAAACCACCTTCTTAGTAAAATATTTTCCTATATCTATACATTGAATATATAAACCACTTCAAATATTTACAGTGCTAATACTTTTAAAAATCAAAATACAAGAAGTTTATCTCACTTACAACTCAACACATCAAACTTTTGTTGAAAGTAAAATGTAAACATGAGAAAATTTATTTCAAAAGGTATAAAACAAGTTCTCAGAAATTGTGGACACAATTAACAAAGACACTCTTCATAATATTCTATTAGAGAGTTTATCTTATCAATTGAAGTATCGAGCATTTAAACAGCTGAGAATGATAATATGTTTGCTGCTATTATAACTACCCGACTACTATGTTAAATCTTAAACACTCATCAGCGAAGCTCATACTTTTATACGAGATCTCTTTTTTAAAATCATATTTCTATAAGATGCAACAGAGCATGTTGTTGGCCTTAACTTCAAATTAATACAATCATTTTTATGAATTTAATGACATCGACAATGAGGATCCAATCACTTCTTGCTTAAAATATGCTGGTATATGCTTTATATGGTACAACCGGAGTCGTAACTGCACTTCTAGTTACACAATTTTTTCTTGTTTTTCAAAGGAAATGGATGTATGCATTTCACAGGTCATTTAAAACCTAGGTCATCACTCTAAAGACACTACAGATTTGCATTAATTTAAACCTCAGTTTATGCTAATTTTTAAAAATTTAGAGTATTCACTCCAGACCGGTTTCATTTGATTCAGCTCCCCAAAAAACAAAAATAAGACCTGTGTCTCAACAAAAATTGTTAACCTAACATTACACCCCATATTATGACATCACAACAACTTCCTTTTCACAAGCTGCATTATTCTTTTCAAAAGATAAGAGTGATAACAAAAATCCGCTAAAAATACATACATTATATATATGCCTTTTTTAGAAGGATCTCTGAAATGGAAGTTAGTTGGCTATGCAAACTAATTCAGATGCAAATATTTTTACAGAAAATTTGCTGTAAGGTACTATGTAGAGCCCAATTAGACCTGACTTTTGATATATGTTCAAGGTTTGTACTAAAATATAGAAATTCCAAAGTTTAATCCCATATGCAAAAAGGGTACCTACTGAAAATATTAGTTTTTCATCCATGATAAAGATATCAGCTAGATTAACAAATACATCAGTTTGACAGCTCAAATATTTAGCCATGTCCGATCTTTGCCACACACAATATATGATACACCTGAGGTATATTCTTTAGACATACCTGACATTAGAAGCAATGAGTATAGCCTTTCTCTCTAATAATATAGTGGACAACAATTTCAGAAATATAGGTATTGATATATAATTGATTAAATTAATCAGATCTTTATCTTCAACTCTAGGGTCCTCTGGCCTCATTACATTGAAATCTCCTACACTCCTTCCACTGAAAATCCAAAAGTTTACATACTTTAAATTAATAAATCCTGTCATTAGGTAAAGTGGAAATACAAGAGTTGAATAAGTTGGATATTCATTTTTTACAAAGAGAGGGAAAAAAATACACAGCTTTCAAAATTTAAAGCTGTTTAATTTAATTGCATCACTTTTTCCAACTTATATAAACTATATGTAGTAAACTTATATACTTTGCTATATAAACTAGATAGCAAATCAACTTGTGCTCCAGGTGGCGGTTTTACATAGGGTTATAATACAGCAGGTAGTTCTTATAGTTAGGTAGTGGAGCGGGTCTGCCCATGTTCTGATAAAGATTCCCCTGCTCTCACTTACATACGTTCTATGCAGGGTCGTGAAACACACAGAAATCTCCATATGTTTCAGTAGAGCTGTTAAAAATTTCTAGGTGGTCTTGTAGTGTAACACATGGCTAAAATCAGTTGATAGCATGGAAAAAATACCAGGGAGCAAATGAGGATATTCCTGGATGTTAAACCACACCCACAATTTCAAATCAGACCAACCTCATTGGTTCCACAACACTATTCTCCAAAGCTGTCAACTGATTTTAGCCATGTGTTATTCTGTAAAACCACCTGAAATGAATAATTTAAATAAAATCTCAGTTACTGATCTTTAGTGGGAAACACACTAGTTTTCCTATACATCCTATATAAAACAGCCATCTGGAGCAAAAATTGATTTGTACATGTAGACGCAAGTCATTTCATCAACCATAGGTAATGATTTCATAAGTGAAATCATCACTCGTTTTTGATTAAATATCCCTTTATGCTCATAAAAGTTAATATTATTTCTCTTTCTATTATATACTAAAGAAAATAAATCCACAAGTGTAACTTCAGACAACTCTTGATGATTAAAGTAATTTAGAATGACACACTTACATTTTAAGAGGTACTCCAGGAGGGGGTAGAATGCATTCTGATAATGCTTGAATAAACTGACAAAATTTGATCTCAGGTAAACCATGTCTTATTTCTATTTCAGCCAAGATCTAACAAAAACAAAAAATAATTTTTGTATGCATAACAGTATGGCAATAAAAGTTAACATTAAAAACTTATCATAAGTAGAGTGATAATTTCAATGGGTTATAAGGTTTTATCATTCATTATTAACATTTGATGATAAAAGACAAAAAAAAAAAAAAAATAAAAAGCTGATGATTAAAATAAAAAATTAAAATGAAGTTGTTTACATTAAATCTTAAAAAATTTGATACTATCAAATACTACTACAACTAAACTACTATCAAATTCCACTAATTTTTTATTAAGCTATTGTTTGACATACATAGATTTTTATAAAAAAATATTTATTTTCTGTGGTTTAAACAAAAATCTATGATATATGTCAAATAATAGCTTAATAAAAAAATTACTGGAATGTAGTATAAGCATATATAATATACAACAAAAGAATATAGTATACGAGATGTGTTCAAAAAGTATCGCGAATTTTGAATTTTCGCGGGTTACGTATAATCAAATTTCAATTTTTTTTTTGTGGCGTTATGTTGGTACTCATGTCTCTCACTTATGCCGACAACCTCGGCCATTTTGAATGTTCACTTAATTGTTGACAGCTGCTTTGCTTGCACGTGTTTTGGATCGTCTTTGATTTTTACCTATTCAAAAAAATGGATCAAAGAACGTGTATCAAATTGAGTTTGAGATTGAGCTTTGGTTTCCACGTCATAACCATAAACCCATGATTCGTCACCAATTATGACCCTCTGGAGCAAATTTAGGTCGTCGCGGACAGAGTCCAACATCTCATTAGCAATGTTCATGCGATGCTGTTTTTGGTCGCAATTAAGCAATTTTGGTACGAATTTCACGGCGACCCGTCTCATGCCCAAATCATTGATAAAAATCAAATGGCACGAGCCAATCGATATGTCTAGGTCCTCAGCAACTTTTCTAATGGTGATTCGACGATTGGCCAATACCATTTTCTCCACTTCATTAATTTTTTCGTCTGTTGTTGAAGTGCTCGGGCGTCTGACACGCTCTTCGTCGTTCACATCTTCTCGGCCTTCTGAGAACATTTTGTACCACCGATAAACGTTGCTTCGGTCCAAGGTAGCTTCTCCGTATGCCACAGTCAACATTCGGAATGAATTAGAATTAGAATTATTATTAGTTCCCGAGGTCCCTTTCGGGAAATAGGACAAGTCAAGTCTTAAAACTAAAAGATAAATAATAATAAAAAAATAAATAAGTGTGTCCGTTATTAGGCTAAAAAATCATTTAGCTCATAATAACCTTGTCCTAAAAGAAAAGATTCAAGTTTTTCAATAAAAGCTTCTGGCTCTCCATTTTTGAATAATAATTTAAAGTCATCAGGAAGAGCATTGAATACTTGAATAGCTTTATAATGAACACTGTGCTCATAGAAAGATGTCCTGTGTTGATCTAACTTATATATATTAATCTTCCTAGTATTAAATTTATGTGTTATAAGATTGTTTACAAACAAGTTCTTATTATTTACAAAAAATTTCATTAGTTCTAAAATATAAAGACTAGTCATTGTTAGAATACATTTTTCTACAAATAAATCTTTACAGGTGTCTTTATATTATAAATCATATATTGTTCTTAGACAACGTTTTTGTAAAATAAATATGGAACTTGAAATTGGACTATGGAACCAGAAAATTAAGCCGTAAGCCTTTTAAACATATAATTTTTAAATGTTTTTGAGATGCAAAAGGTTCCCTTTGTATACAATGGCGATAGTCTGGCTTAATTTTTTACTAAGCATATCTACATGACTCTTAAATGTTAAGTCGCTATCAATCACTAGGCCCAGTAATTTTTCACTTTGTACTGACTGAGGATCTCTAAAACGCATTATGTGGGTTTTCTCTTTATCAAGCACTAAATCATTACTTAAAGCCCAATTAAACAAGTCATCTTTAACTGTATTTGCAGCAGGAAACCCCTCTTCCTCAGTTTTACCACTAACAACAGCACTGAAATCGTCTGCAAATAAAACTTGATTATTGCAATCTATGTTGTTGGGTAGATCATTAATGTAGATTAAAAACAGAATGGGACCTAAAACTGAACCCTGAGGCACTCCCTGTTCCATCCGTTTAAAATCCGATTGATGACTACCCAAGACATCATTCAATTCTACCCTCTGAAACCTATCACTTAAATAACTTTTAAACAAATCAAATGCCAACCCTCTGATTCCATAAGTATATAACTTTCTTAATAATATTTTATGATTAACCAGGTCAAAAGCTTTACTAAGATCTCCTAAAACAGCATAAGTCTTATTTCTAGCATCACAATTCTTATACACTTCATCTAGGAAGTGGTAAATTGCTGTAGTAGTAGATTTGCCTTTCAAGAAACCATGCTGTTTACTGTTAAATATATCATGTTTCAACCAGAAATCAACCAGTCTGGATTTAAGTAATTTTTCAACAACTTTAGAAATAACTGGAAGTAAAGCTATTGGCCTGTAGTTTTCACATTTTATTTTTTCCCAAAAATCAATGCATCTTAATTTCGTTTTTCACACAAAATTTGATACACGTTATTTGATCCATTTTTTTGAATAGGTAAAAATCGAAGACGATCCAAAACACGTGCAAGCAAAGCAGCTGTCAACAATTAAGTGAACATTCAAAATGGCCGAGGTTGTGGGCATAAGTGAGAGACATGAGTACCAACATAAAGCCACAAAAAAAATTGATATTCGAATATACGTAACCTGCGAAAATTCAAAATTCACGATACTTTTTGAACACACCTCGTATATTAGTATAAACATTCTTAGAAGTCAACGCAGTCTTCAAAAAAGGTAGTAACACCATACGCTCTACCTAAAATTACCAAAGTGGTAACAAAATTACAATATTTGTGCAATAGATACCAAAATAATAATGATAAATTTGAACTTAAAAAGAGTCATTTTACTGGGGGGTACAGACCATTTTATAAAGTCTAGGACAGTGTTCTCTGTCCTATATTTTTAAGGATTTAATGATAGTGTAACTGAAAAGTTGCACCCGTTATATATTACAAGGAATATAAGAAACCTTATAATAGAATCCTGGAGCATTATGTTGAGTAATAATGGAGTAAGCAAGTGGTATCCAGAATGGAGTTCCCTCAGGTTGAAGTCTCCTACAATAAGCATATTTCCTATCTCCCTCAGCATTGGTCATCACAACTCTGTAGTTATTATGTGTGTGGGGTGATGGTGGCCACAGTGAAGCATCAGGAAAACATAGATCTTCTAGTAAAGCTGGCACTGAAGAGTTCTACAACAAATAAATTAACCACATAGTGATAATATAACAGAGAAAAGAATAATTAACACTTACAAACTCTTAACACATAAAAAGTTATGATGGTCAATAGATCACTTTGAATTAAAAATCATTTCCTTTAATTCAACCTTTACTATTCTTTTACAAAATAAACCAAAACAATTAAAGGATACCATCAAGAATGATAATATCACAGGGAAAATAAATAAATAACTAATTACAATTTTTTATTGGTTACAGGGCCTTTATACCATCTAAATTTGATGATGATCAAGAACTGTTACCCTAATGTCTGTTTATTACTCTTATTTTTTTAGTCACCAAGCCTTGGAATGGTGATATGAAGTAATGTTCCTTCATCTATGAGAATATTTATCCTACAAAAGAAAGCTCTGAGAGTGATATTTAAAGTAAGATCTCAACAATCTTGTAGGGAAATATTAAAGAAACAGAGATTTCTGTCTCAGTACTTTCTGTCTCAGTACTTTCTGTTCTCCCATTAGATGTTGACTTATATAAAGGAAAAATTATACGACTTCACTAAAAACTGTTAAATTTATTCTTGTTATACCAGACAGACATTTGAACAATCAATTAAAAAGCACCAACAAAGCAAAAATTAATATTAATTATTTTGCTATAAATCTATTTAACCAATTACCTGACTCTATGACGAAAATAAACGGTAAACAACTTTCAATTTTAATTTAGTAACAGTAAACAAATTTAATTTATTTGTTTTAATAGTAATTTTAGATGCACAAATTTTATGTAATGTTCTTTAATAAAATTATCAAATTTAGATGATGATTTGTACATACAAATTTTTATATCTTAAATTTTATTAGATTTTTACAATAAAGAAATTTTGTACTTGTATTCTGTTGTAAAAATTATTTAATATTGTAGTGAAATATCAGATACTTTATTTGTACCTATAGAATAAATTAGATAAAGTAAAAAATAAAGAAATTTAGTGATAATTGACAATAAAAAAGCATTTTAGTGAAATAATAGATATCAATTAATCATATTTAATGAAAGGAACAGAAATAAGATAATAGTAGACAGTAATACAACATAGAAGATCCTTCAAATCACCCCATCAAATGTTACTAGAATAAGAAATGCTAAAATGTGTTTACTACATGTCTTAAGTTTTAGTTGTACAGTTTAGTTACTTTAGTTATATAGGTTTAAACAGAATAATATAAAACTTACAGTATCATGATAATACGTTGCTTTAATAAACGGTACACAACCCCTGTCTTGGTCAGGAGTTATACTGATGAGCAAAACAGATTCAAATAATTTGAAACTATTATTAACTCTAGTTTGAGGTGGGAGCGACATTGTGGTAGCGTGCTGTAGAGGTGCTGCTGGGTTACGAAGGCTCACTACTCGCTGTAAATACCCTTTCCTTTCAGCTATCAATTTCTCGGCACTTACTAAAACATAATTAGTTTTTAATTAACCTCCATGGGAGTTTTATGGGGTCCTAAGAGTAACAACAAATTATTACATATTTATTTTTGTAATTTATCAAAATGTATGGTTTTCTATTCGATTAGGAATAAAGTAAAAGAAAAAAGTCTAGTATATTGACAATTTTTTAATTTTTTCCAAACAGTTTGGCATCTACACATCACCTCACTAAGATCTATCAAATAGGTAAATCTACTAAAAGTAACTTGAACTTGAAAGTTATTGAAAATGTAATTGAACCATTAGGACAAGAGATATGATTAAAAATGATACATTTGAAAGTGACTAACGACATTAAAAAACATCCTGTTTCAAAATTTACCTGAACTAAGAGGCTCATCAATATAAGAGGATCCAGAGTCAGTATCACTATCAGGGTTCTTTGGCACTGTTGGCTCTGATTCACCAAAAGCATCGTTTAATATCCTCTCTAAGAATATCTGGTACACAAAAAATACAATTTAACAGCCACATACTACACTACTACATTCTGTAAATTCAATACTTACTATGTATAAGATATTTGATATACAACTTTACTCTATAATAATAAATCATATATTTGTTTAAGAAATACAATCTAGTATAAATAGAAACTTCACTCTAATGTTAATTTTGAATGAGTAAAACAAAACCACTTCATTTGGTTTTTTTAAGATTACAACTCTAACACACTACATTTGTGGTGTTTCTTGAGCAGTTAAGAATTTAGCCAACTCTAAAATTCCTAAATAACCATACATTTTACATGCTTATTGTACATATTGAAGTGTTGTTCCTTCTAGAACACCCATAAAATTGCCAAACTTTGGTTTGGACAAGCTATTCTCAACCATAACACCAAAGTAGCTGCTTCAAACCTAATACTCATTGCAGGGACTAAAAAATTAATACAATGCTGCAGCAACTTACTCTATTTCCTTCAAAATTATCTGGATGCAAGATGGTTGATTCAACAGTTGGATCTGAGGAGTTCCTTACAGGTGAAGACTGCATCATGTAACAAACAATTTCAAAAAATCAATAAACCAGAGTTTGCTTCACTATTCCACTTCTGCTGGTAAACACAAATTATGCTAATGTGCCTATCAAGTTGAGCAAATAACATCACAGACTCAATATTTTTGATCAATGGTATATTTACTATTAGCCATTGAGGGTCCTAGCTAAAAATCTAATTTGAAAATGGATCTATAAAAAATTGAGAAGCACGAAAAAAACAAAAATTAGGCTTGTCCTACTTAGGAAAAAATAATAATTGTGGAAAAATGAAACAATTTTCCATTTACTACCATAGATGCCATTTACTGCTCTACTTTTAAATTGTCCCAAAAATGTTTTTTTTAAAAAAACAAATGAGCTTATACTTTTCTTTTTGTATTTGCTTATGTTTTTAAATTTATTTTTTTAAATTTAAAAGCATGGATTGTTTTTAGCGAATTTTCATAATAAAAATGACGCTTATGAGGTTTTTCGGATGACGGAAGTTGAGGGTGGGAGTGAGCGGAATCGGTTCCTATTGGCTTGCTGATAACAAAAATTTATGTCCGAAAAAAGTTTATATATATATGTATATATATATATATATATATATATATATATATATAATATATGTATATATATATATGTATATATATATATGTATATATATATATATGTATGTAAGAGTTTCTACCCTTTCGTATGGCGAACGATAACTCTCGAAGGCGTTCTCAAATTGAAACGAAACTTTGCAAATCGCGAGATGTTGAGGAGGTTACGAGGCCTATTGTTTATAAAAACATTATGACGTCATCAACCAAAGTTATGACGTCATGAAAAAAATTTTTTTTGAAACTTAAAATGGCTTTAAAACAAGGTATCTAGTATATAGGTAGACGGCTAGCTGAATCGATTAAGACCAATTTCAGCTCAATCGAACCATCACAAATGGCGCAATCGGTATACATATATATATAATCTTGTATATATGTATACATCTAGGTCAAAGACTCGTACGATATCTGTTGGGTTCAGTAGTGTTAGAGGGTGGGGGTATCGTATAAAAGAGAGACCTCTACCTCTTGCTCCATCATGGTAAGCCTACTGTCCCAGAGAGACAGGACAAAAATGGCTTCCACTGAACCACGCCAAGCTAAGCAGACCCGTAAAGAGGAAGAACATCGAAGTAGTCTTTATATGGTCGAAGTTATTCTAAAACGAATGAGACCAGTTTGAGCTCAATCGGACAATCCTAAGTGACGCAAACGGTATTTTTATTTTGAATAATCATGAATATATTTTTTTCAATCTTAAGATTTTACTCAAATAAACAATTTGTTTACAAAACAAAATTTGACATTTTTCTTTAAATTCTATAAACAATCATAAACGTAAGTTAGAGTTTATACCCTTTTGTATAGTGGACGATTACTAAAGCTGATGAAAGATGAAACTATAATCTTTTCTTACCTTTATACAAGGTTACTTTAACAGTTGCAACGTGTGGATTTTTTCCTCACAAAATCAAATTTGTGAGAAAGCCTCTCAGGCCCGCGAAGCGGGCCTGTGAAACGAGTCTGTGAAAATTCGCTAAATACGTGGCAAAATGCCATGTAACAAGAAACGATAGTGAAACCATACATTAATACAAAACAACAACAATGTGGCCGCGTAGCGGCTACGGGCCGAAGGCCCGTATTTTATGTACACACTGTTGATGGTCATAAAAAGCTGAAAGCCAGATTTGTCTAGTTTTATTTCTTTGTATCATAGCATTCTAGATAACATTTCTACAAGATAAACCACTAAAAGAGGTTAAAACTGTAAGGCTAATGAGGACTAGCCTTATGGCAACTAGGGGTGGATTTTTGGGGAATACAAAAAGTTACGATTAATGAATTACAACTCGACACAAAAAATCACATATTGATTAAAAACAAAGAAAGTTAATCAAAAAATTACCAAAATAAATGAGCTTGTTAGAACACGAAATGAAGAGGTAAAGATACCTTTCATTGCCATACATTCTACTCCTTTTTCTTTATTAAAAGACATTTTACGACGCAAAGTTAAATTAAATTTTCAGTAAACGTAATTGATATATTCAGAAGTGTTGCTTGATTAGGTAGGTTTAAGCAGGTTTGATCAGGTCATTTTGTTTAAGCACACATAAATAATTTCTAATAGTATCAAACATTATATTAATAATATTTAAAAGAAAGATCACTAATATTTTAGTAAATCTAATAGTTTTCAGTATCAGGCTACATATTTGAGACAAAAAATATGTAGCCGGATGGATGGAAAAATGGTGGGATTGCCAACACCTTTTATAAGACAAAAAGTTATCTAGCTCTAAATACGGCAACACTGAATAGTCATCAGGTTATATTATAATTCCCAAAGATTGTTTACTCTTTCGTGTAAAATAAAAGTAAAAAGATTTAAAACGAATATTTAAAAAATGACATTAATAATTAGTAATGCCTTAACAAAAGTAGAAGGTAACGCTTCGTAACTTATACCTTTATTAAGTCTCTTCAAATAAGGCAATTTAATTTGGCATAGTTGGTAGCAGTCCAACCACAAATTATTAGAGGGAACCAATGAAATCTCGAAGGTCTCCCACAATCTGTGCACCAAAAACTACTAGATATACCAATAATCAAAGTGTATCTTTATACAAAGCAACTCTCAACAAAAAGAAATTATAAATTTATTCATAATTAAATAAATTAAATTAAAAATTTATTTTAATAGAAATTAGAAATGAGTAAGATCAAATTCAATATCATTTAATTTAAGAATAAATTTTATACATTAAAAAAAGGATAAAAACCAATCAAAATTTGTTTGATAGCAATATTTAATACTTTTATATAAACACAAGCTTGATAATAAGGGCAAAAAATGAAATTGCAATAACTGGTCAGGTTTGAAAAACTATAATACTGTTTATATCTTAAAGAACTTAAGATAGTAGTTGAGATAAAAGGTACAAGAACCTTATCTTATCTTGGATTCTATATGTAGTGCCTGTAGGGCAGAGCCCAATAATTAGTAGAAAATTATAGAATACAAAAGAATGTTGTAAATATTTGCTAAGAATAATTATATGAAATTAATAATGAATCAATTTATTTACTTATTATTTTATTAACACTTAAGGTCCACTAAATTTATTTTTTTTATAAAAAAAGTTTTTTATTTGCCATATGTATGCACCGTGGAAGTTAAATACCAAAACTAGAGGATAATTTTATCATATACTTATCTGATGGGTTAACATATAGTTAAGCAAATTATATAGAGTATAACCATTTTTTCAGTGTCAGTTTACCCTACAGATCTATTGTTTACTTTTCTGTAATCTTAAAATAAATGGTATTGTGTAAACTGGAGTCATAACTATCTTTTAAATCTAGGATTCAAACTAAAACATCAACTGAATGAGCCAATGAGAAGAACATAATAAGATCATTCAATCAGTTATGCTAAGTTTTAATATTAATATGACAGTCCGAAAAGAAGGTGCAATAGGGCACCTTCATGCAAATGGAACTTTGCATGTGAGTGTAGAATAACAGCCAGTAATGTGAGGGTGGTATCATCAACTTTATTGCAAAAACTTATTACTCGCATGATGAGTACCTTACTATACTTATTCTTGGGTTTAAGATGATCCCGTGTTATTAATGACAGGCACGGAGGTGGATCCTTAATAGCAGTTTATACAAAATACAAACTGTTTCTGCCTTATATCGTGTCAAGAGCTAGAAAGATTAGTCTGCCAGTGGGGCAATTGTTGCTTCTAGTTGAAACTATTTAAACTTATAGTAAAGCCACGGTTCTTCTGTTGATTAGCCGCAAATTGCACTTCATGCACTAGGACTCATAAGATTGAACATCTTATGAGTCTCATATCTTCTATCTAGGGGGATTTGATAGAAACAGGACCCAACAACTTGGCTTACTTGCAAGGAGATCTCACTTCTCTCTTATTACTAACGACAGTCACAATCAATCATATTTTAATTATTTACCTAGTTTAATAACTACTAAAAAGTTGAAAAAGAAAATGAATTTGATAAACCACAAAAATCTATCAGGAAACAACGATAAGAATTAAGAAAAAGTAAAAAAAATATTCTCCTCTTCTTTCTTTTTGGCACTAGTGCAGAAAGAAGGAATAATTTGTGTTTTAGGTGCATGTTAACAGAAATGAAATGTCAAAATTAGATACTATCAATCGCAGATAAAATTGTTACAACCAGTTATGCAATATGTACAGCAAATATGTGTAGTGGACATTTGGGGAAATAGACAATTTTAACACTATATGACTGAGCCAAGGTGCAACAAAAGCTTAAGCTAAAATTCAAATTGAAATTAAATATTTTAACTTTTCCCCATTTATACTGTAGGTATATAGGAAGTATTTTGTTTGCAAAAAATCTGAAACTAAGATGCCACCAGTATTATCCGTTTCAGGTGTTTTAAGGCCTCCTGAGTGGTTATCAGAACGTTGTCCGTCCGTATGTGTGCGTGTGTGTCTGTTATTATCGTAGCTCTTAGTATATATATTTATAATGGATGGATTTACTATCTAAGGACAAGCGAAGCAAGACCGAAGATATGATGCAGTTTGAAATTGGCGAATTGTATATTCTTGCAGGACAGGGGAAACGAGTCCTTAGAATACACTGCAAGTCCTTAAAAACAGGGAGGATGAACATAGCGAATCAGATGTGATGAGGAAAAGTTCCGAGGTACCCCATACCATTTTTTCTGTTACTTCCACTATCACTTTGTTTACCAATTCAATTTATTCATATAAACTTATTTTTCAGCATAGTTATTAAAATTTGATTTATTTTGAAAAATATGCTTCCAAGGTACCTCGCACCTGATTTTTAAAGATTAAGTCAAGAAGTAACCTTTGTAGAAATACTCACATGATAATGAAGACTGTTATGGTTCTCTTTAGGTAGAGAAGTGTTTGACAAGTTCATAGCATCCAGGTGAGTGTTTACATTAAAATAACTCTTACGATTAGATCTTGGAGAGTAAGGTTCATAGTAGGAATGTGTCTGGCGCTGGACAATATTCTGATGTCTTCCTAAAGGTGGCTGACCAATCACAGTATTTCGTTTGTTAGGAATAAACGGCACATCATAAATATTACTATTCCTATCTGATATACAGTTGAAATTTCTAAGAATCGAATGAGGAAAAGAATTAGGTGGTGTTTTATTAATATTTTGATTGAGCTGTCGTTTTATGATATCCACATGTCCAGCAGTGACATTTAATTTTTTATTTTCAGTGTTTCTATTTAGGGTAATGTGTGGTTCAGTTTTAGAACGTTGTAAATAAGGAACAATACGATGAGGTATTTGAGTAGGTAAAACAGGAGATTCGTTACTCAGAGTTGGCTTTAAAAAAGGTTTAGCTTTTAAGGGAGGAGACTCTGAAAAACCATACTCAAATGTCCTCGGTGGTTTTCTGGGAGGTGGTCCGTTGGGAAGTGGAGTGCTTAACACTTTCTTCAAAGTATCAACACTATAAACACTTGAAGTACTAGCTCTAGAGGAGGGACTTGAACTTTTAGGTGGAGAATTACTCACTTTCTTGGTCACTAAATAACTTGATGGGTGACTAAATCCAGTAACAGTAATAACGTGTTTATCAATATCTCGCTTATTGGTGGGTTTTGTTTGTACTTTCCTATTAGGTTTAGGATTGTCAAATTTTTGTTGAAAATTATTTACAGTGCTAATGGTGTAACTTTTAGGTAAAAAATTAGCATGAGAATCAACAGTTCTGACACTATAATTTTGAAAAAGTGTATCTGAAGTACTTGAACAAGGTCTCCTTGATTCTTCACTTTTACCTAACTTGTCAGTTCTAAAAGCATTAGACCTTCTTATAATATTTTTAGAATTGAGTGATGGTGGGATGAGATCACTTGAAGTTAATGGATTATTTGACTTATCATTTTTAATTGCTTTTTTGATGTTAAGTTTTTCAAATTTTTTCTTAATGTCTGAAACCCGAGTGCCATTCTCCATTTCATATTCATATTTAAAGTTAATAATCTAAAACTGAACGAAATTAAATTTAAATAAATACAATTGAATAAATACATAAAGTAAACAAAAATTTCAGATGAATAAGTGGTATTTATCTACTATTTTTCGGTGGGCTTAGAGAAAGAAAATAGTTTTAAAAAATCAACCCATATTAAAAATTCAATTTAAATGCTAAGAATCAAACGTGAGATTTAAAATTCAAATAAATATGAGACACAAAACTAGAATAACTTGCAAATCTTTAACAAAATAACGACCACTTATACAAACAGCGTTTACGACAAAATTTAATAGATCATAAAGTCACAAAAATAAACATTAAGCTCCTGAAATAACAAACAAAAATCTTTAGACACAATTAATCAACTAAAAATGGTCCAAATCTACTTTCATAAACCAACAAGTCCTCCGAATTATGACTAAGTTTTCTCCACCAAAATCAACAATGTAACACAATGAATAATCACTTCACAAGAAACAAAACAGATTCCGAGAGGAATTAATTGAAATTAATTTATGAATATAGAGAAAAATTAAAAACAAGAATATTTAACAGAATGAAATTCCAAAAAGTCCAATCAAGACATTTAACTTTACCAACCCGTTTTTACATTAACAGCTGATTTATAAACACAACTAAATAACAGTCCAACCAACATTTGACCTTGATAAAATTATTTGTAGATCTTTATTTAGAGTTTTATTCAAATTTATATAATATCTTAATAAAATATATCATTTTGCTCTTAACTGCTATTGATGTTGTAATTCATTTATTTATCTATTAATAAATTGCTGGAGTCAATTCAGCTTAAAGATATTAGGCAAATAAAGACCTAAATTTCGTCCTGCTATCATAGAGATATTCCTTCTAGAGAGGCCCTGTCGGTTAAATATTGAAACGACAAATAAATAACGTTACTACTTTTTTGTAAATATAATTAAATAAACAGCACAAAATAACAATTCTGTTATACTTATATAACAGAAAGATTTTAATGCTAAAGAAAACCTACAGCCGACAACAGTTAATTTATTATTACATTCTCGTCTTCTTGGTGTAGGTAACAGAGATCATACAAAGCGTTTCAAGCCTCTCGATAGGATATGCGCTCTCTATTTATACATCTCTATCCTCACTTTCGGCATACTGCTTCTTATTGTATCTTAAGAAAAATGTTATATTTTTCCTTTTATTTTAAAGAAATTTGGTAAATATGTATTTCTCGAATGAAATATCTTGAACAAGCTCTTTAAGTATTGAAGTTTAAAACAATTATAAAAACTATTTATCTTTAAAATCAGTCCACTAGTCAAATGAAAATGGACGCCATTTTCACTACTTTTGTAGTCATTTGATTAGGCGCGATTTTATTGAGGCTTTTATTAGAATGTTCTATGAACTTTCTATTTTGATGTAATTTGGAATTTATAAATAAAATAATAATTAATCGCAATTTATTCCTAGGACTATCTATGTGAAGAACATAAGGGTCATACTAGAACGAGCTAACAAAAAATAGTCATGTTTAAGATTTTCAGGGACGCCTTTCATCTTTCTCCAACCTGAATTTAATTGGTTGGTTTCTATTTTTATATTCCAGTTTTAGTGGGATTTTTATAAGGATAAAAGTAATTATATTATTTACAAACGAATCGCAAGTTGGAAAAGTGCACGTTTGATAAAAAGCACAAGTTATCAAGTTCAACAGAGGATTTGTTTAAAAAAAGGATAAATTCCAGGTAACACTGCATATTTTTGTTATTTTGTAAACATTTCAAAATTTAAATTAAAGATTCTTGTTATTTTTTTATAATGAATTATTTAATTTCTCTTGTGCTTAGTTAAGTTTTATAATTATTTATTTATTTTTTAGTCTAGTAATTCTGATATTTGTATAGGTTAAATGGTATTGAGGTTGGAATAACACGCATAATAAGATGACAAATGCAAGCGTTGAAGAATCGGAGTCAACAAAATCTTATAGCTGTTTCGTCTGCAGCCAAAATTCTAACGAGAAAGGTCTTCCTTTAATGATATCAGAGACTAGCTACTCTCAGATATGCCTAGGAAAAAAACTGCAAGAAATTTTGGGTGAAAAACTGGTTATATTATTGAACCAGAAAGACTCAGTATGTTGGAAATGTGCTACGTTTATTAATAAGTATGATAAATTTGAATTTGAGTTGGATCTGATCAGAGATTACATATTAAATGCTGTGCTAGAAAAATATAATTGTAAATATGAAGATCTGAAAGAAGTCATAGAAGATAAAGACAATGGTAAGTTTGATTCTGATGTACATTGTGTCTATCATTTAGTACGTTCACACACACTTTAGATCCGCGTATCGTATAGAGTACGATCTTTCAATACGGTAATTTAAGCTGTATGAACCATGTGGAGGGGATCCCATCACATACGCTAGAACTAGGGAGATGGAATCTAAATGGATCCCCCGATACGCTGTCTTTTTGTGTGTGTACCTTTAGAGACGTTCGTATTTAACAGGATAACCTCGTTGAACTTTTATTTCACTTCTATATAATCGTTTTTGATCAAATAACTTTTGGAATATTTTTTTTAGTGTAACTTTATTATTATGCAAAGAAATCACAATTTAATTACAGTGTATCGACTACTTTAAAAATCTTGACAGCTCAGTTTAGGCACCACCGATTCTAAAAAACAAAAAATCCCTACAAAATGGCAGAGGGGAAAAAACTTTGTAAACAAATCAGGTTATGTTACCCGTGTTTTCTTGGCGATGTTTCTACATTTCTTTTGTGTATTTTATTATTTAGGAAGTATGCAAATGTGGAAAAAAATGAATTGTGAAGGGAAATAAAACAGAAGAAGAACCACAAACGAAGTGAACGAATGCCGGGAAGGAGGTTATTTCCCTACAGGAGTTATAGGAGTAGGGAATTTTTTTTTCTCTTTCAAGAGAGGGGTTGGCAGCGGCTTCTCTGATTGGTCGATCCCCAAAATGCTTATGACCTTGGGGATTTTTAAACTCAACGATACACTGTAAATATATCTTTTGTTTTAAATTTTCTTATAACCAAAAGTGAAGCTTCACTATACAATACGCCATGTTTTGGCGGGATCAGTTATCACTCGATCGACTAAACAAATACACTGCAAGAACCGTGAAGTTAGTTGACCGTATTGTATACGTATTCTATACGATCGCGGATCTAAAGTGTGTGTGGTAACTTAATTGTTAAGTTATTGGGGAATAGAATCAGTAAGTGACTTTATTCACGTATTTCGGGCTATTTGTGCCTATGTAAAAAAAGTTTTGGCTGCAAGGGCTACATTTTGCGTCTTGAGTTACAGTAGACGAGGTAACGCAAATGTCATGTTGCCTGTCATTGATGATGATTATTGTTATGGTTATACAAAACCATAACAAAGAAATATTTTGTTTCTTTTCCGACACAAAACAAAGTGGAGGGTTTGTTTATATAATTCTTTGAAATTTGACATTTTTCTTTCTTATGCTGTTATCTTAATGCGATTGCAGCTATTTTTAAAAATATAGTTTTATCAAAACAAGCCCAAGTTTTTTGAGAAGAATTGGTTCACTTATTATTTTATTCCAGAGGCAAATCATTGTTTTGGTTTTGACAGTCCTAAATTTGTAAAAAATTAAATTTGAGTAAGCTGATTCTTTTAGGGGAAAGAATGAGAATTAACCTTAGAATGGATTCCTGGTTGGCCTTTTGACTGGTCAAAACTGTTACTCTAATCAAGGATCTGGATTATAAGTTATTATTATTATAAAATATAATTGTGCGAGAGACACCAAGGAAATGTAACAAGCCAAATGCAATGCTACATCTGGGAAATGTTCCTTCATTCAACATTCGTCATCATTGATGGCTCGACATAATGTCATGTCCCACTCTGTTTCGTTACGTCTAACTCATCAGGGCGCCGACAGATGTAGCATTGCATTTTGCTTGTTACATTTCATTGGTGTCTCTTGCACAATTATATTGTGTCAACTATTCATGTTTTGCAAAACTCGGTAGTATCAAAATGCTATTTATTATTATTATCTTTATGTATAATTGTCTCTATAAGTTATTAATTATATATATATATATATTATATATATATATATATATATATATATATATATATATATATATATATATAATAATATAAACTCTTATTGAGGGTTATAAATTATGCCTTTAGGCAAAGGTTTGTTTGGGGATCTTTTACGTGTACATCGCACAGACTTAACATCCCTTTAGAAGAGCAGCACATGTAAGGATTTCCATCTGTTACATGAAAATGGAAAATGCTAGAGGTCGTCTTGACCATGATTGAAGCCTAGCTGTCCGGGTGGTAGGCACACATACTATCTATAGCTGTCCGGGTAGTAGGCACACATACTATCTATAGCTGTCCGGGTGGTAGGCACACATACTATCTATAGCTGTGTAGGCACACATACTATCTATAGCTGTCCGGTGGTAGGCACACATACTATCTATAGCTGTCCGGTGGTAGGACACATACTATCTATAGCTGTCGGTGGGTAGGTAGACACATACTATCTATAGCTGTCCGGGTGGTAGGCACACCTATAGCTGTCCGGGTGGTGGCACACATACTATCTATTTTACCAGTGGGATCCCCTACACTGAATATTCATCCATCAATGTTCATGGAAATGTTTTACTTCTGAATAATAGTTGCTATGAAAGGCACAAAGAATATAAATACTTTTTAAGGCTTCTTGAAGATGTGATCTCCCTTTTAGCGAATTTCCTTTGGGAAAAAATTCGCTAATGGGATAGGTGTCATGGCGGAATTCGAACCTCGGACCACAACACAAATCCGTTTCAGAGGTCGAAATGACGAAAAAAAAAATTTCGCGAGACTTATATATTATATATATATATATATATATATGTATATATATATATATATATATGTATGTATATAATATAATATATATATATATATATGTATATATATATTTATATATATATATAATATATATATTATATATATATATATATAATATATGTATTTCTAGACACTTTCTTGTAAACACTCTATCTTTCGAACGGATTAATATTTTTTAACCAAACTTGGTACAAAAATCAACCTTCGGAGGACACGAACCCTATTGAAAACCAGGTTTTTGTGACGTCATTAACCCGGTTTGCTGAGTCAGCGAAATTTTCAAGAATCAGCAAAATTCAGGGTTAATATTTTTTGCCGCGAAAAAGGTCAATATTTATGTTTTTTGAGACGCTGAATCGAATAAAACCGGTCCGAAGTCGATACGACCACTCTAAGTGACCTAAAAATCGAAAAACCATTGTAAATTACCAAAAACCAAAATTTAGGTCGATAAAAAATAAATTTCGAGTAGGGTGTCGTTTTCTATGTAATTTTGGCGCTGAATCGAATGAAACCGGTCCGAAGACGATACGACCACTTTAAGTTACCAAAAAGTCGAAAAAACCAAAAAAATATAGAAAACCAACATTACGGTCGTTGAAAATTTAAATTTCGTGTAGGGTGTCGTTTTCAATGTTTTTTGGGCCTCTGAGTTGAATGGCAGTGGTCCGGAGTCAATACGACCACTCAAACTCAGGGTACCTGGGTTCACATCCTGGAAGGGTCGATAATTTTTTATCGTTTTTTTTTTTTTTATTAATATAAATTTACAACTAGAAAATAATTCTGGCGCGGTGGTCCGCATGTCGGGCGAATTTCCTTTGGATGCGAGCTCTCAAACCCAGAGTACCTGGGTTTCAAATCCTAGTAGGGACAATAATTTTTTATCGTTTTTTACCTAATATAAGTTTACAACTAAAAATAATTCTGGCGCGGTGGTCCGCATGTCGGGGGAATTTCATTTAGAATGCGTGTTTCCGTGCTAAACAACCCATTTCTTGCTTATGCAAGAACCATGCCCATTGCGTGGTTCCGGTTCATGCTTTAGAACCTAAGCAGTTACTCAATTGTCAAGCACTGCTCGTAACTCATTTTGTCTGTATTTTCCAAAGGAAATGCGCTAAAACCTTTAAAGATAACTGACTAAGCTTAAAGATAAGTATGTAATCTTTAAACTAGTGCAAATAATAGTGCGTACTTCTAATTTTAGAGGCATAGTTTTGTACAACAACTGGATGATTATGAGCATTTCCTTTGGAAAATACAGACAAAATGAGTTACGAGCAGTGCTTGACAATTGAGTAACAACTGCTTAGGTTCTAAAGCATGAACCGGAACCACGCAATGGGCATGGTTCTTGCATAAGCAAGAAATGGGTTGTTTAGCACGGAAACACGCATTCTAAATGAAATTCCCCCGACATGCGGACCACCGCGCCAGAATTATTTTTAGTTGTAAACTTATATTAGGTAAAAAAACGATAAAAAATTATTGTCCCTACTAGGATTTGAACCCAGGTACTCTGGGTTTGAGAGCTCGCATCCAAAGGAAATTCGCCCGACATGCGGACCACCGCGCCAGAATGTTTCTCTGATTGCCACTATTTGATAAAGAGGTTGAAAAAATTGACAATGTAAAGTTAGGAATAGGCTGTTAATGGATAAATCTCATGTATCAGTTCAGCTGAATACATCGGGCTCTCTAATTTTTCCTTTTTATTATTATGAAACTTAAATTATTTTTTACTGTTGATTTCTTTAATGTATATTTTTTTACATTATTATATATTTTTCATCATATATAAATCAAAAATATATATTTCCTTAATGATATCCTGTTTTGCATGTGTTCATTTGCGAAACATTCTGTGATGAGAGTTTTTAGGAGAAATTTTTTATGAAAGGTGTCCATTTGTTAGCTGTTATCAATAATTATTGTTCTTTGTTAAATTTTTATTTTTGTTAAAAACTGCGCCTTATGTTTTTTAGGCTCATAATTAAAGAATAATTTTTTTTTTCATGTATTAATTTTATATTGTTTGTTTTGCAAAATCAATATAAAATTAATACATGACAAACTTTCTAGCTATGCATTTTCATAAACAATTTGATATATGTTAAAGTAATGACGATACATTAATTTACATCTACAATAAGCCTTAGTTACAGCAACTGTGAATTAGGAAATATGAGAAGAGGTACGATATACTCATAGCAGTACATCAAAGCTTTAACTGTAATTTAGACTTAATTTGTATTTTGGACTAAGCTTTTGATTAAGTCATCTGTATATAGTTTATTTTATTTTGTAATAGCTTTGTTATAATTAATTATTTTATTGTATTAGTTTATTTGATTTATATTTATTAAGTGTATATTTTTTATAGTCTCTTCAATTGGAGATTTGGCTCAATTTTCTTTGGAAGATGAGGAAGTAAGTTATTATTAAAGTCCATAGTTTATCTTTTTAGCACCTAAGTATCCAAAAAATTAAATAAGTTGTTTATGTGTGTAATGTGAATGTATGTACACTTTTCTTACCAAACTTGACACCAAAAATCAAGTTCTATGAGAGAAAGAACTTATTAGATTTTTGGAAAAATCTAATAAGCAATCTTTAAATATTTATTTAATAATAATAAATGATTTTGTGTAAACGTATAAAATTATTTAATCTTTTCAATAGTAATAATCAATAATTAATATTAATAGTTGTCATAAATTATTAATAACAACTGATAATAATAAAAAGTTATTATTTATAATTTCAATTTTATTTGAGTTTTGATAAGTGAGATAGGCAAGCTTAGTTGCACATGGCTCTTTATTTTAACTAGGAAAGAATAAATTTTATTTATTTAAAGCAATATCTTTATGATGGTTCTTCTTGTGTAACTTAAAATTACTTAAGTAAATTACTAAACAGGTTTTAATTCCTGAACTTAATTGATGTCTAGTATAAACAAGTAAGTTTAGGTTTAAGTTGGATTAAAATAAATAAAAAAGTAAGTTCAATTAGGTTTAAGTTAATGATTATTTGTTTTTATTTTAGATTAAAATGAAGCCAAGCAGTCTGTATAGATCATCTAAGTTTACCAAGGGAGAAAATAAAACACAGAAAGTCAGATTTAACCCGATGGTTAAGGTAAATTGAAGGTTAAATTAATTGTTACTTTAGTGTAGGACAAAGGTAAAAAGACTTCTACAGAGTTTGACTTAAATAATTTACTATGATGTGTCTATGACATTAATATATTAGACTTTACTTTTCCTCATTTATACCGTAGGTATATAGGAAAAGTATTGTGTTTGCAAAAATATCCGAAACTGGTATGACACTGGAATTATCCCTTTCAGGTGTTTTAAAGGCCTCCTAAGTGGTTTTCACAAAGTTGTCTGTCTGTATGTGTGTGTGTCTGTTATCATCTTAGTGCCCAGTGTATTAATGCTAGAGAGTTGAAACTTCGTACAAAAATCAGTCTACCGCTGTAGTTGTGCTATTCGGAAAGTAATTATTTATGACGTCATTAACCCGCAATAATGACTCAGCTAAAATTTCAAAAAGATATAAAACCTGGAAAAATTATGCGATCAAATTGAGATTTGACTCATATGTAGCCATGTAGAATAACATATGTGATAAGTTTCATCTCATCAGCATAAGTTATATTTTTATTGAATAACTTGTGTACTTTTTTTTAAAATTTAGGAAATGGTCCAGTTGAGTTAGATTTGATACAAGTGTATATTATTACCTAATAAATAAGTACACTAAGTTTTGCTCGTACACACAAGCGAAGCGAGTCCGAGGACATGTTGCTGTATAAATTTGGCAAATTGTACATTCTGAGGACGAGCGAACCAATTCTGAAGCAGGGTGGATAAGCGTAGTGATATGTGTGACATCATTAACTCACAAAAATGACCCCAATTTCAAAAATTCACAAATATTCATATAGTCTTTAGATCGAGCTGAAATTTTTTACACATATACTACTATGTATGGTTCACAATCATACTCAGTTCCATTTTATTATCAGTATTAGTTCTTGTTTTATTAAAACATTTACTAATAATTTCCTAAATACATGGCAAAGTGCCATGTAATAAAAATATTAATGCAACAATAAATAGTGCAAAACGACAACAAATTCACTAAGGATTCCTTCATAGTGTGGAGAAAATTTGTCTAAATAATTTTCTAAACTATCTAATGTCGATTTCAATATTTTGGTTAGGACCTTTATATTACCATAAATTTGAAAATATGATATGAACTTGGTGAAATTTGTCTGGTTTGGTAATTATAAATCTTTTTAGAAACCATCTTAATCCTCTCAATAGTGGTAGTATTATTAAATTATAAGTTGTTTCAGGTTAAACCCGATGTTAGAAGTTCAACATCAAATGACAAGAAACCACTGGCACAAAAAACCATAGAAAATAAAAATGAATTTCAATGCAGCACTTGTCTTCACTCTTTTCCCACTCATGATATCTATGAAAAGCATGTTAAACTTCATAATTTGGCCAAATCTAAGTTCTACAAGTGTAAGCTTTGTGGATTTTCGTCCTCTAACCTTGAGATGTACTGCAGACACATTTGTAGCCTCAATAAAAATCAGTTTATTTCATGTGTCAAGTGTAAACGCAGTTTCCTAGAAAGTCACATGCAGACTGGAGATAATGGAAATACTTACTGCAAGCAGTGTTACGAGAGAAGCTCTATCAAAACAACCAGTAGTATCATACCTGGAACTGATGTTACAATTACCCATCATTTACCTCAGAAAGAAGAGAAAAAAGTTTTACAAGCCACAAAGCCAAAATTAGTGAGAAAATTAACGACTGAGGGTTCCATTGAATACGAAGAACAGTGTGAACCATTATCTACTCTACAGGACATTAAAGTAAATCGTTTAGATTCTGTCCCTCAGCTTCAGATGGAAACAGAAACATTTAGTAGTGATGATAATACTATAGATACTGGTTTCACACAAACTGTCAATTCTGATAATGTTGTTTATCTGTACGATGACAAGAATCAACACGATAAACCTGAAGATGTTGAAATTAAGGTGGAGCCTCAAGATGATAATGTTAGAGAAATAGTTGTTCCTGATCATTTATTGGAGCAAATATCAAGTAAAACTGGCCGATCTACTCCTTACATGTTAAAATGTAGCAATTGCGAAGAAGTCATGGATGTAAGGCAACTTCCCACTCACAAATGTTTTTTAGAACTGGAAGCTGTTGAATTCTTTGAAGTTGAAAATGCCTTAGAAATTGATATGGGATTAACCAAGAAAGAGCCTGAGACAGATGAATACAGTTATATTGATCAACAGTTCTATCCAAATGATGAAATAATGTTAAATGAAAATGATGAAATTGATGAAAACTATCAACCAAGGTTACTGTGCAAAACTTGCTTCCAGCAGTTCCCTTCTATTACCCAACTCCGAGAGCATTGGCAGGACAGTGGGCACGCTTGGGAAGTGGGCACTGTCAATGTCGACGTCAAAACAATTAAAGATAAAGTAAAAGATAACGAACAAACTTTTAAAGTTGTCAAGCAGATGTTTTCTATGAAAGCCAATATTCCTGCCCAAAACACAGTAGTGGAGAGTGACTATACAGATGAGCATATTTATAATATTAAGAATATGTTTGTTAAGGTGCGTGCCAATAATGAATGTGAGACTTGTGGTAAAATGTTTCCTAGTGAGGAGATTATGAAGGATCATCAAGTAGATGAGTGTTTGAGTTGTGTTTACTGTGGCATCAGGTTTTTACGTAATGATTTATTAAAGAAGCATTACATGTGCACTGGACATTGGAGAAAAATATCACATGACCAGGACCCCAGCACAAGACCCCCGTTACAGGACAGCCCTGCTTGTCACTTATGTGGTAAAGAATTTTATAGCCGCTACAACTTATGCATGCATTTAAAAACTCATTATAGAGGTACTAACAAAGGTTTTTGTCACTTCTGCTTTCAAGAATTTGATGACAAATCTAAAATTTTGGATCACATTATAGAAACACACGATGCCCAACTTTACAAATGTAATCACTGTGAAATGGCTTTCTTAACTGAGAATAAACGAGATAGGCACGAAATGATCAAGCATAAAAATGTGGAGTGTCGACTTTGTGATACCAAATTTACATCTCTTAAAAAATTATTAAAACACAATGATCAGGTTCATCGTGAAAAATCTTGTAAGGTTTGTGGTCAATTTTTCAAAAGTTGGCAATCTCTTAAGCGTCATGAAAGGAGGCATTATTATGAAAAGTCCCTTAAGTGTAATATATGTCTGATATCTTTTAAAAATAAAACTTCACTAAAAGTGCATAATAACAATAACCATAAGGGCGACTTTAAGTATTATTGTAGTTTATGTAATACAGGATTTATTAATAAACAATCTTGTATCCAACATAAGAAACTACACGTTAAAAATAAAAATGTTTGTAGAAAATGTGGCAAGAAATGTCTGGATAGAACATCATTCTGGGTACATAAAAAGAAACACCAAGGCCCTTACAGTTGTACTATTTGTAGTCATGTGTTTCGGGACACATCGTTGTTAGCAATTCATAGAAAGAAACATTTGAAAGCTCGTTGTTATCAATGTCCTCATTGTCCTAAAACATTTGCTATGGGACAGCAACTAAAAAGGCATGTAAGGATTCATGGAAAAGCTTACCCTTATCGATGCACTCTTTGTAGAAGGAGCTACAAAACTAAACACGCTTATAATAAACATTTGATAAAAAATCACCACATAAAAGAAGAGATGATACAGAGTGAAGCAGGAGGTCTACCTTTAAACCCGACAGATGAAGACATCATTCTCGCAGCGGACACTTTTATTGCTGACGATGTTGTTATTCTAAATGGATACCAGAGTCAAAAAGATCACTCAACAATAACTGAAGTTGTTGTTGAAACTACTGAATTGTTTGATGAAATGTTATCTTAAATTATCTCTTTGGAGTAGAGAAAATATTTTGTTATATAGTTCTGGATTTATTTATAAGTATTTTAGAATTTTGGTACATTCAATTTTTTATTCAGGGATTATAGTTCTTCTTAAGTTCCAGTAAAGCATCTTCAAATAAGAAAAGCTATGTAGTTTTTTATCGATAAACAAACTACTTTTGTTCCATGCAGCTTCATTTGAATGCTTGTTTTATTTTGTTTGTCAATTAATTTCAATATACACTGTAAATATTACTTAAACTTGTATTTATTTTTTATGACATTGAGTTTGTAACATAGTTAAAAACCCTGTCTTATACAAATGTAAAGATTTTAACATTGTAGAGAGTTTTTATTGGTTGCCAGGTTAATGTATTCTTGTGTTAGTTTCATAAGCAAAGAAATTATTACAAAGTAGATAATGAATCTATTTTTGTTGTGTTTTCTCTGTGCTGCATGCTAGAATCACAAAATATAGAAAATAATCACTTCTTATTGAGATCAACAATTAATCATAGTATTTGTGTTACTAATTTAAGAGGTCCTGATCTTAAGAAGTGTAGTTTTGTTTCAACTGCAAAAATGATATGTCCTAATTGTTTACCTGTCCATATTAAAGAAATACTAGAGAGGCCATAGTATATATTACTATTGGTTGAATTTTAAAAAATCAAAAAAGTAACCTGAACTCTGACTATTAATATAATCAAATTAACAATACAAAATTATATGAAATTATATAATAGAACCTTTAAAACACATAACAAAACTCAAACAATGTGTGATTAAAGGAAACAGCAATTAATTTGTTATAACCTTAATTCACCTTTGGAGGAGGTTTCAATGAGGTTAAACAGAGCCCTTAGAGCTCATAAAAGGTGTTTCAAACTAAATGAATGAATGAATGACTTTTATTTATTCTAAAAATTACAAATTTTCAGTAGATAAATTTTAGTTTTCAAATCTACTCCATGGCAAGAGCCGTCTGGAGGAGAGTTTTTGACTGTTATAATTGGCGTTTCAAGCTATTAATGTATTGGGATAGGCCATGCCCCCTCTAGTAATGTATCTCTATGCCTTGAGATTATCTGTATGAATAACTTTTTACACATCCTCATTCTTCTTTGCTGTACTTGTAAGCTACTGGTTGGCTATTAACATAGATTATTTAAATCTGTATAATTACAGGGAAGTGTCTACAGAAGAAGGGTTAATAAATCTAACAAGACCTTGAGACTAACAAATAGTAACCATTTAATGTAGGGCACGATTTTCAATCATTTCCTTCAAGATCAAAATTTATATTTCTTCCCAAATTTTGATTTTGTATCATAATATCTTTAACGTTCCTTGGCTATGATTAGAGAAGTTGAGATAAGCAAAAGTATACTGAAGGGCTGAAAAAAATCTTTCTTTAGTGGCTTTTAAATAAACCCAATACTTTATATAAATTCATTTGTCAAAGATTTACTTATTTTTAGAATTCAAAGAATGAGCGCTAGAGGAGTTCATCATAATCAGAGTAATGAAAGTTCATCATAATCAGAGTAGTTCAAGCAAATTTTTCCAGCATTTAACGCAAGAAGGACACTTACAATCCGACCACCAGGCAGGGTTTCTGCATTTTGTTAATAAGGGCCGGAAAATGGATGCTTTGGAGAAGTTTGAGATTTTTAGGAGCCGTCAGGTTATGGGTGACCTTAACTTGAACAATAGAGGGGCGAGTTCTGATCTGATAAGAGAGCTAGCTAAAATAACGCCCCCTCTTCAATACGATAAGGTTAGTCTAATAACAGTCAACAGTAAGAAAAGACTCAAAACATAGCTTCCTAACACCTCACCGGTATGTTTTATATTTATATTGTTTTAATGCGTTTTTTGTTTTTGTCATTTTATATTTTTAACTTAGTTCTAGATTTTTGTTTTTACCTTTTTGTAATTTCTTTTATTTATTTGTTTGTTAGGCACTGATGATGACCTTTAGTTGGTTGAAAGCCGGTTATGCTTTATTTTAAATAAATTTTTAACACCAGTGGAGAGACTTTTTTCATTACTCTGATTACTTATTTTTGGTTGAAATTACAAAAAAGCAATTAACTGGCATAGTGCTGGTTGAAATAGTTCTTTCCCTACTGATTGAGCTTTTTCTTGGTTTTAATATTCTTCACCTACAGTCATTATAAAATGGCACACAGTGTATGTTTTTCTATTTTCTAATGACAATTACTTGAAAATAAGACAAATTATGGTTTATTTTAAAGACACTTTATGAAGAAGCCTTTTCCACATCCTTGGGTAAACTAATGCTTACCTTATCATTTTTCTCCAAAGAAGTCTCACAAAGTTTTAAACCTCATTTGAAATGCTTCCTTAGATTTTTTTTATTATGACTTGGTCTTTTAAGAAATTTACTCGGCTTCACTAAGGCACCAATGTCATGCTGCTGTCTTAGGAGCTATTAAAGATTTTATGAGGCTAAGCACAAATTTAGAACACTTATAAATCTTGATCTTGTAGAACTGTGAAAACTGGATTTTACATTAAATAACATTTTTTGATAGTATCGAGAAGTACTATCACCTCCTTCAGTGGACACGTCATAGGAAATACCCTGTATATTTGTATATATTTTTTATTTCTTTTAGTTTATATCAAATTAAAATTTATTTATTTTGTGAAAAATAATGAAAAATATTTGAATGTTTAATTTTATTTTATTCTTACAATAAAAAATATTTACATTAATATAAATGATATTAGTTTTTATTTTTTTACTTATTATTTTAAATCTTAAATATTGCTCAAAAATTGATTGGTAAATTAAATTGTTTACAATGTGGGAGATTAATTTTCCCCACCCCCATGTTCGATGTAAAGCATCACCCTCAATATCCTACTGTAAGCAACATTTTTATTATCTTCTGCTACCCAAAGATCTAAATTAGTATGTTCACTTAAAAACATTGAAATTGTTTGGAGGCTGGCTGTAATTAATTACTTGATTACTGAAACCAGGTTGATTTATGACAAGTAGGTTAAACAACATCATTAAATGTTAAATCTTACAAGACTTGTTAATAATCTATATAGTATCTTACTTCTTTAAATTGTATATATTTTTTATTTCAATCTTTAAAAATCTTTTAAGCTTATTTCAATTCTGTTTTTATTTTTTTGCTAATTTGTAAACTTATAGTCTTATAGAGAATATCAAATTATTTATTATTGCTTATAACCTCACTGAAACTGTTTTGGTTTCAACCATAAATAAAAGACAATTTTTTTCATAGCTTCTTCAACAAAAGGGTGTATGTTGTTGCTTGGAAAATCGATCAAGAAGTAATGTTGATTAATATAACCAGAGTAATAACTGCTTGTTAAACTATTTTCTGAGCTTTTATTCATGAAGGCTGTGCAGTTTGAGTTGAATGTGTCACAAACAAATGGTAGCTTTAAGCTTTAACTAATTCAAATGATTCTTGTCATCATTTTTCTGTTTCTCTTATTTGTTAAGGCCTTAGTTTATAATCCATGTTTTAATGTGGCAAAGCAGAATCACTTTTGCCCCTCGAATATGCCCTTGCATTGGGCTTCGTTCCAAGCATTCTATCTAACAAACTTTGTTTATTCCTTCGCCTACTTGCTAGAACTTCACGGCTTAGTTCTTCAAATGCTTCAGCTATTTGATTGACTTGCTCTGATGCAGCTACTTCACCAAACCAACATTCAAAATCCTTTGCTAATATTTCACCTAAAAATCAAATGACACAAACATAGATATTATTATTATGATGGTTAGTATATTATATTAATATTATTTAGTATTATATTAACAAACAAATTATTCAAATTTACATAGTATGTGGTTTAGTATAATTTATACAATCTGTCTGTATAAGTGCAGGAGATGAACCCAGGAATGTTACCAAAAAAAATTGTTTCATTAGTCCCTCATCATGAAAAAATGTATATGTATTTAGAACTCTCTCTTCTCTCTCTATATGTATATATATATATATATATATATATATATATATATATATATATATATATATATATATAATATATATATATATATATATATATATATATATATATATATATAATAAACTGCGTAGGCTTCCGCGGTTATTGTCATGAAGATTTAGGTCTTCCGGTGGTGACCGCATCAATGTAGATGAAGAATCCGACGTTTCGCTTCCACTGTGGGAGGCATCTTCAGGGATGTAGGACATCATGGATAGAAACACAATGCTCTACAAAACTGAACTGAAGACCTTCAAGTGGATTACGTCATACTGGACCGTCGAACCCTATTATCCCCTCTCATGGCTATAATCTTCGTCCTCGAAGACAAGGTCAGAGACAGGTATAAATAGGGGCCCGCTTAGTCTCCATCTTCAGTTCAGTTTTGTAGAGCATTGTGTTTCTATTCATGATGTCCTACATCCCTGAAGATGCCTCCCACAGTGGAAGCGAAACGTCGGATTCTTCATCTACATTGACGCGGTCACCACCGAAGACCTAAATCTATATATATATATATATATATATATATATATATATATATATATATATATATATATATATATATATATATATTATATATATATAAATATATATATATATATATATATATATATATAGATTAATGAGATTGGAAGAATTGGACATTTTTCTGGTAGTTAAATAGAACATTTTAAACAACATAGTTTACTATAAATTTGACTTACCCTCTTCAGTACTAACTTGTCTTAGGTGAACCATATCAGCCTTATTACCAACCAATGCTAAGGGTATGGATTCTGATAAGTTTGTTCTAACTTGTTTAATATAATTGAAAGAACATCTATCTGTTATGGCATAAACTAGTAAACACCCATCTGCCCAACTAAGTGATTCTTGGCTGGGTAAATCCTCTTCACTCTGTATACAAAACACAATATTATTGATAACACATGAAGATTGTAACTCTTAAGTTATGACAGGATCGGCCCCAGCTATTTATATAGATCACCATCATTGGTGATCTTATCTTGGGGGCTATAACCTCCGGAAGAAAATTAACCGTCCGTTGGAAAAATGAATTTCACTTTCTTAAAAACTAGTAATGCGTTGCATCAAGAACTCACGTCAAAGGAATACATTAAATAAAATTATTTATTAAAAGCGAGCGAAGATAGTCTATCAAAACATTCGAACACTATACTATTTTAAAGTATAAGTCAAAAAGGTTCGCTTCGCTTGCTAGCTTAGGTATCTTTAACATTTTACATAGTATATTAGGCTCGCTTCGCTCGCTACATTGCGTATATTTATAATAATTCATAGAAAAAAAACTCGCTAGATTGCGTATATTTATAGTAATACATAGTAAAAAAGGCTCGCTTCGCTCGCTAGATTGCGCATATTTATAATAATACGTAGTGAAAACTAGTCTACTTTAAGAGCTTTGAAACGATATACAACACGATTTTTTCGCTCGAAATTATTTTTTCCGGTTCGTCATTTTGAAAATATTTACCGGAATATTACTAAAAGCTATTCAGCTTTGACACATAGTCAATTTTACATGTATACAAGTATCTAAAGTATATTACAATTGATCATTCTCATGTAAATACTTACAAAATTTGTAAAAATAAATGTTTATTTACAATTATGGCCGCCATTGAATTTATCGGAATTTTGTATATATCATGTTTTGTTCTACTACTCAAGAGCTTTTCAACGATATATTACTCGAGTTATTCCTTTAAAGTTAATTTTTTTGAGTTCAATATTTTTGCCGCCATTTTTAAATTTTGTGAAATATTTTAAAATTTTGACTATGAAACATATATTTTCTTTTCTTACTCTTTAAGGGCTTTAAAACGATATGCAACACGCTTTTTTCGCTTAAATTTTTTTTTATCCGGTCTGCCATATTGGCTGCCATTTTGAAAATATTTTCCGGAATGTTACCAAAACTATACAGCTCTGACACATAGTTAGTTTTACCTGTATACAAAATTTTATCAAAATCCGTCAATTTTTACGGCAGTTATCGCGACACGTACAAACAAACACACAAACATACACACAAACATACAAACAAACACACAAACATACAAACAAACATACGCGCCGTCCCAATCTTCTGTAATGTAAGAACTCACTTACGTTCGTTCAAAAAATGTTTTTGACATTTTTCTACCATCTTTTTCTAATTTTAATTTATGTTAGGTATATTTATAACAATTCCTACCCAGATCAAATAATTTGAGACCCATTTTCGCTGTTATTATTTTAAAAAAAGGAGAATATTGTTAAATAGTTTATATTAATTGTGGAATGATATTTTATATAGCAAAAAATATTAAGCCATCATAAACAAAAAACTCATGAAGGCTTTAACTCTTAAGTTATGACAGGATCAGCCCCAGCTAGTTAAACTTGGTTCACACCGTAGGGGGTAGAAGGTTCAACCCCTCTGCAGTTGTGCGAACGGGATTTAATTAACCCTGAAACTCAACCCTCTCTTTTATCAGGTTAAAAAATACAGTTTGAACCGATGGGGTTGAGCCAATCCCATTGTGAACAAAGTATTAGTGTCCTCATTTGTACCTTAATTATAACTCTTTGACTTATGTATGTATTATTCTCTATGGTTATGGACATCTATTGAAATATATCTAAATATATCACTTTGCTATTGTAATAATGAGGAAAAAATTATATCAGAGAATATGAAAAGAGGGAATCTTTTCCACATTTTAAATAATGAATCCGATCTGATCCAACATTGTGGACACATTCACATTTAAATCGATGTGGATGATCCTACATTGTTTAATATTCCTGCCTGTAGGAAATATCAATAATGAAAATAAACAAAGGAGAAATTCAATAGCAAGCACGCTCATATTATGTACCTTCTCGATTAATTATTTAAATTTAACAGTAATTCTATGTCGGGAATAATTATTGTGTGCCTTTATAATCCAAGTACCAGACGCAAACAATGTAACCATCAAGCCCCAAAGGTTTAAGTTTAACCCGCTAGATTGATTTATTTTGACTCCTTTGTAAAGAATTAGATGTCTGCCATTTTAGCTCAGGAGATTTTGGCCCCTGTACCGTTAAAAATGTGAAAAATAGCCCCAAAATCAGTTTTATTGTGTGGCACTTTTCCTATTAGTTTCATCAAAAGAGTTTAATGGCTCTTATATTAAATTTATTAAATTGTGACATCAAAATTAGTTAAATAGAAACAGAGATATAACTGCTAAAATATTATAGAAGATACAACAAACATCTCTAATGCGTTTTTTACACCCCAAAACGCACAAAAAACTTAAAATTGCATCAATAGTTATTATGTTGAGATAACTAATAAAGGCACAAACTTAAAAATACAAGACATATTCTATCAAACTATAAGTAATTTGTGATTATTAAAGCTGTTGTATAAGTTTTCTCTAGATACACTTAATATTACATTTAACTGTCATATCTCTGGTTCTATTGAACCAATTTTTATGGTTAAAACATTGATTTATCACAAATTTAATATACTTAAAAAAGATCCCATTAACTTTTTTGATAAAACCAATAGGAACAGTGCTATTGGACAAAAACTGATATTGGGGCTATGTTTCGAACATTTAATTCCCCGATCTAAACTGGCAGACCATCTAATTCTAGCTAGGTGGTCTGCCACCTAGCTTAACCAAGCGGATTAAACCTTAGAGGCTTGATGGCCACATATTTTGCGTCTGGCTCTTGTACTATTAGCCCAGTTTCGTGTTTACTGTTAATTTTACACTGCGTGCTGATTTCTTATTTATACATTTTTATGACGATACCAAACACTACAAATTGGTTACACTTGCCTTTGGACAGGTATCCAAGATTTCATATAATACAGGCTCTCCGTCCAATAATAACTCGTGTTTATACTTCATCTCTAAAACAAAACAACCATATTTGTTTTATTGAAAGAAGTAAGCTGATTTGTGGTCACCTAGTCAGGCAAAAACTATCTACTCGTACATCTTCAATAAGATTACATTTTCTAATTTGAGTGTCCAAAATGAAAATAATATTTATATTGCTTGTGGCAATTGCTTTTCAGAACTAATAATGATTTTCTCAAAAAGAAAAAATTGGATACTGGATATCACGGAACCTTTTCTCACCTTATTGGATTCGCTTCGCTCGTCCTCAGAATATGAAAAACGCCTTCGGATTTGCGTTGCATATCCTCAAAGAAGAAATCTTAGTTTTAATCCTCGCGGCCACGCTACATTTTCCATCTATTGATGGAATATACAGATCAATACAGCCGTATTGATCTGTATACATGTGTATTATATAAAAAAAACATTTTTGATTTTTAACTATTTTTTAAATTTTGACTCAGAAAAATAGGTTTTTTAAGTCTCAATTCTCTACCATAAAGACAGCGGGAGTTTATGGAGTCAGCATGATGAAAACCTCTCTGATCATCATGGTGATGTTCTGAATTGCTCAGAACATCATTGTGACTCAAAAATGGATAATTATGGTGAAACCTGGGTTTCGGATATTTTGGGCCAACACAATACTTTATCTACTCACGGCAGCAAAATTAGCCATTACTGGACTGTTTTTAAGCTGCAAAATGTCATTTTACCTACACTGTCAAACAATACGGGAAATATTTTAAAACAGTACGCAAAATGTTTCAAAACAGTACGCAAAATGTTTTGGTAATGAAAAAAGTACTAGGGAGTTATGGCTCATTTAAATAACATGGGAAACAAGTCAAAACTCCCTAGGCGGGAAAATGATACAAGATTCTAGGGATTCTATGGGAAGGATATTTTAAAATGTGATATTAGTGTATTTCTTTTGGCATTTTCAAATAAATCACGCGGGTTTAATCTATTTGCGGGTTGTTTTTGAGGAAATGTATTCATTTCATTTTAATTTTTTCTAGTTCTACGATTTTTATTAAATATTTACTTTTATAGTGTCAAATATAAATTATTTCTTATTTTATTTTAATTTAAAATACTTATATCTAAATTTTAATGAATGTATTTTTGATTAATCCAAATTGCAGTCCACATCGTTGTACAAATTTTTAAGAAACATTTGGCTCATTTTTTTTAAATTTTGCTTATTTGTAAGCGTTGCTAAAACTTTTTAAGATTTATAAACCCTTATTTTTTTCTTGGGTTTTTATTTTACTCAAATTCTTTCTCCAGGCTCTATCAACATGCCAAGAGCAAAATAGTCTAAATCTATCAGCAGAAGGCATTACTGCCGACCAGGCTAAAAAGAATTGCTCGGCCATGTCAAACATAAAGGTTTTAGCTATCAGCGGTCCGCCAAGATGATTCTTTATTATTTAAGAATAATGTCATAACTCTGGTGTCACCTCTGTTAGAAATCATGAAAGCAGCAGGGCAATCCTTGCCTCATGTCGTCAAGAACAAGCACTGTATTGTATAAAATTCAAAATTGTAAGGATTAAAACCACATGTGTTCCATCTAGGCAGGCACACGACATCACTGCCATATTTCTTTAGAATGTCTAGTTGAGCATCGTTAAATATGATTAAGACAAAATAATCTTGTTCTAAAAATATGTGGTCTTCCAGGACATGACTTTTCGGTTTATAAAATGGCACAGCATTATTATAAAAATTCTGCATCTGCTGAACTCAGGCTGAACACTCAGATGATCCTCCTTATGCAGAACTTCATTTTCATTTAAGTTATTCATGTTAACAATATTTTACAAAAAAAATGAAGTAAATAGATCTGATAAACGTTTTTATCCACCAGTGATTCCCTTACTTGATCTAAAATAACATCCAAAGGAATTTTTTGGGCTATTTGTTTGGCGAATTTTTCTCTCTCCGACTTAGTTAAAGTTAGCCTTCCTATTTTAATAGCACGCCCAACATGAGTGGATATACGAGTATACTCCAAATCGCATGAACCTGTAGAAGAGATGGTCAAAGACATTTTAGCTGGGCAGTGACCATCGATCTTATTGGTGCCCAAAGTTTTTATATGTCTCTTACCGGTTGATTTAGATTTGTAAATTCCATTTCTATGACAAATAAAAATGATTTGCCGCACAATAAATTTTGTAGTACTTTCCTCTTCTTCTTTTGTTTTCCAATTTAAAAAAACATTTAACGGATTTAAAAGTATTTTTTTATAACCCCTTTACAAACCTTTTTTATAAAGTGTTTCCGAAAATAATATTTTCTTTAAAACGGGACCCGCATTGATCACACGTAAATGTTTTATCACTTTTGAAAGAATGATAATTGTGGTCCATTTTATTTTATGGATTATTTTAAAAATAGAAATCAAATAAAGGAAATGGCGAGGCACAAGAGAATAAACGATTACAAAGCAAAAAACTTTCATCATTAGCTTAGGAGAACATGTCATAGCGCACCAGACTTTACCGTTGTTGAAAGCGCCAATCATAATCATAGCTTGATTAATAAAATACTACCATTAATTAAAATTTAGCAATATGTACTAAAAAGTTTAAAAATATGTATTCAAATTTACTAAAAAAATAAATATTTATTAAAAATCTTATAGAATTAGTGAAAAATGAAATGAATACATTTTCTCAAAATAACCCGTAAATAGATTAAACCCGCATGATTTCTTTGAAAATACAAAAAATGATAAGTAACCTGAGTTAAATACCCAAATATCACATTTTAAAATATCCTTCCCATAGAATCCCTAGAATCTTGTGAAAATGATGAGCGGAGGTTATTATTTTACAAATTATTGCATGAATTTCGGTATTGTTTTATTTTGTAAACTATGATTTATTCTAGCTTGTTTCTAGTATGTAACTTTCTTTATTGTTACTTAAAATTACGATATTATTATTAATGTTTAACATTTAACATTTGTTTATCTATAATGTTAATCATATTGGCAACACTGATAATTTTGGCATTAAATTAAATTATTTACCAGCTGTTTATGAATCGACAAATTTTTAATGTTTAAGTCGTCAGATTTTGTATTTCATGTTGTTATATTTAGTTTGAATATATAAAGTTACAAATATAGAACGTTATCAAAAACTAAATCTGTAAACTAAAGTTAAGTTACTAAAACATAATGAGTGAGAACAACAGTGAAGTGAATAAAGATACAAACATTGTTGACATTGACGAGTTATTGGACACACTACACCTGATATTGTCAGCGTTGCATCTACTCCAAAGCAGTCTTTACTGCCTGTAAAATCTCGCACCAAGTATTTAAAATAATCTCTTGTGTATTTTTTTCTGCCGTTAGTAGATGAAATAGTATATGCTACTATGCAGCAACGGAAAAATTGCAGACTCGTGCAATTAATTACCTGCCTCGGCTTACCTCTGCAGGTAATTCGCCATTTGCCAGCCTCGGCTTCGCCTCGTCTGTCAAATGGGTTAATTACCCATTGCCTGCCTCGGCTTACGCCTCTGCAGGTTATTTCCATAGCCCGCCCTCGCCTTCGGCTCGGGGGCAAATTTATAAAACTCGTCTGCAAAATTCCATTTTGCTGCCTAGTAGCATAATATACTATTTCCTTATACCCACGGTAGTAGATGAGGAAACGTAAAAATAGAAATAAATTCCTTTAAATATATATGAATATTTATATTACTATAATAATTACCTCCTTGATGATCATATTCACCGATGTACCTCTTAGTCAAGAATCTGACTGTTAGAGCTGAAATCAAACATTTACATTTTTAATATTTAAAAAAAAATAAACTGGAAAGCCAGTATATAAAATATAACAACTGTTGTATTGTTGTAAATATAACAACAAATAAAAAATTGTTGTATTGTTTAAAACAATACAACAGTAAAAAATACAACAATATACAATATATAATTAACAATATATAATACAACAATAAAATACAACAATACAATACAACAATTTAAATAAAATAAAATTAGAATGTGATAAGAAATGTTGAAACGAGATCCACAAACTAAGCGAATTGTTTTTGGAATGCTATCAATGCATCAATTGCTCTACTTTTCGGATTATCCTTTATAAGGCGCGGTCGAATATCTAGCACGTTGGATCACCAACAAACTTTTTTATAATTTTGTTTTCAAAATTTTCAGTAATTAGCCGGATTTGTGATAAATGAAGCCTATTTCCGTAATCTGCACGCTCTTTTGGTTAATCTCAAAGAGTATTTACATTCACTCAACGATTTATTTTTAATCTAACTTGGTACATACATAACTACTGTTAGACGTCAATGTTGACATGTCAAAATATAACACAAAATATTGACGTCTAACAGTAGTTATGTATGTACCAAGTTAGATTAAAAATAAATCGTTGAGTGAATGTAAATACTCTTTGAGATTAACCAAAAGAGCGTGCAGATTACGGAAATAGGCTTCATTTATCACAAATCCGGCTAATTACTGAAAATTTTGAAAAAAAAAATTATAAAAAAGTTTGTTGGTGATCCAACGTTTTAGATATTCGACCGCGCCTTATAGTCAGATTAGTAACTCTCTAAATAGAGAGTTACTAATCTGACTATAAAGCAAATTTTAAAGGGAAAATGCGCACACTTACATCCATAAAACTATACATACTCATCATTCCACAATCAGTTTCGCAAGATCATTGAATGCTCAACTGAAAGCTCGCCTGTTTTTGCAGATTTTTAAACTGTTGCAGTGCATTTCCTTTGAACAATCCAGGAAACCTGATTTACAAGTGTTAATGAGTGGTTATGTGGCAATAGAGTGCCTGTATATACACAGGCACTCTATTGCCTCATAATTACTCATTAACACTTGTTAATCATACAGGATATACAGGCACTCTATGTGGCACCGCTAAAAAGTAGTATGATGTAACTAGGCTTTAAAATAATAGTTTATTGCGGAAATTTGTTTATCTGCTCACGGCAGGAAAATGAAGCATTACTGAACTAATTTTAGGCGAGAGTGGTATTTCCCAGATGGGCTGGTAATTAGTCATGAATGACTGCACTTTGCTTTGCGGCAGTAGCATTTCCCAGCTGCTCCTGCCTATGCTGGTAAAGAAAGTAAACCTGTAAAAGGAACAACTGGTAAAAGAAACAACACTTTTTGTTTTGGGTTTATTGTCTCATCTTTTTTTGTCGAGTCATTCACTACTTTTATCATACGGACCCGTATTTGATACAATTTAAAAGTTAGTTTATTTTATAGCGATTCTATAGCGTTTTGTGATGAATATCGACGAAGATATAGCCGAACTTTTCGAACATACCCCGCTGGATATTTTGGAAATAGCTACAAATGCCAAAGAGAGCATATTACCTGGCAAATTAGGAATTAGGTATGTCAAAGCATATAAATGTTCAAAGAATGGTGCTCAGAGAAAAAAGTAAAGAATGTAAGTAAAATCATTGTGTTAGCGTATTTAAAAGAACTGTCAAACACAAAATCGAGCGCTACTCTGTGGTCAACTTTCTCGATGATAAGATCTGTAATATCAGTCATAGAAAATGTAAATTTAAACATTATACAAACGTAATAAGTTTTTCAACAATGCTAGTTTTGATTTATTACTGTTCGCAGATAAAATATTGTGTGGAACAAGGCAGGAAAGGAAACATTACTGACTCGTATATTTGCCTCGTCAGTCAAATTATATATTACCTGTGTCGGCTTCGCCTCGTCAGTCAAAATGAAAATTACCTGCCTCGGCTTTGCCTCTGCAGGTAATTAAGATAGCACACTGACTAGTAACTTCGATACTAGTCAGTAATATTCCATTTTCCTGCCTAGTTACACAAATAACTATTATTGACGAGCGAAATGAGTCAATAATTATTGACTAATAATTATTTATTAGGAAATGTGCTAAAACCTTTAAAGATAAACTAGTGCAAATAATATTGCGCACTGCCAATTTTTAGAGGCATTTTTTTTTGTATAACCAACTTGATGATTATATGTATGCGCATTTCCTTTGAAAGATAAGTAACGAGCATTGCTTGATAATTGAGCAACTGCTCAGGTTATGAAGCTAAACCAGAACATTTAGTAAGAAATGAGTTGTTAAGCACGGATATGAGTTGTTAAGCACGGATACAAGCATTCCAAAGGAAAGTCCACCGACATGCGCACCCACGCCCCACAAATATCTTACATGTGACATATTTTTTATTTTTCTACTCTTTAAGAGCTTTCAAACGATGTACGACTTTTTTTCACAAAAAGATATTCTTTAAGTTGGTCGACCATTTTGAAAACTATTTTCGAATTTTTTTCAAAAGCTATACAGCTTTGACATGTAATTACTATTACACGCACCCTAAATTTAATCAAAATCTGTCAATTTTTGACCGTACAAACCATAGTACAAACCAACGTTTATACTACCAAACAAGCAGACGATAATTAATTTATAATCTTAATTCACTCTTAGAGAAGGTTTAATTTAATAATTTAAGGTATATCAATTTATATCATTGTCATTGTATATCATTTTATATCATTGTATATCAATTTTATATCATTGTATATCAATTTTATATCATTGTATATCAATTTTATATCATTGTATATCAATTTTATATCATTGTATATCAATTTTATTGTATATAATTTTATATCATTGTATATCAATTTTAATTTTGTTTTCACCAATCCAGATGTTGGATAAGTTAGTTGGCGCAGTATAGACACTATGACCGATTAGGTTTTATTATTATTTCTGGTATGCACACTATTAATTTGTTAAAAGTTCTGTTATACTCTTACTCTTTTTATGTCTGGATTCTTAGCCCACTCAAAATTTAAAGCAATGATTGTGCATACTAAACGTTTATAATCTATAGATAATACATATAATCTTTGCTTTAACAGCATTAAGACTGGCTGAATAAAAAAAGAAATCATATTTTTATCAAATAAATTTTTAAAAGTTTACTAGGTGTATCATTAAAACGATTTATTTATTCATTTAGATTGAGAAAAAAGTCAAATTTTAAGATAAAAATCCAGATATAGATTTATGATTAAACTTCTAAAAGATATTTGAAAAATGTTTAGTAAATAACAAATCTAAAAAAAGATTTACAACTCTTGCCGAAAAGTCTATTTCTGTCTTTAACACAGACTATTGATATCCTATATGTATAGACGATAGACGTATACATAGGTACATATTTTTTTTAAATATCTCTTGATAATTTTTTTTACTCAGACATCTGTTTTATAAAAAATTGAAAACCGATGAATGACAATATAAGAAATGTAGCTTAAGATCATTAGTTATTTGTAGACTATAACTGGTAAACTAGTTATTGATAGATTTAAATATTAACTTATTTTATTGCAATTTTGTTTTGCTATACATTGTCATAAAATCATATTTTTAGTGAGATATCTATATTAATGTTTCTCCTGTTTTTATATTTTATGGAATATGGGACCATGTTAACTGTTTAGTTCTAAATGTTTATTGTTAATTGTTTAGAACCAGAACTAAACAAGGACTAGGTTCTAAGTACTCCGTGATGGAACCTCTCTACACTAATTACACTATGTATTAGCAGCTTACTGCATCCTTAGCATAATAATTCAATTTACATTGACACCCTTATTATTATAAACTTCTTTCAAATTCTATTTTATCTTACTATTTTATTATAAATTCTTTGGCTTTCTCTTGAGACAATGACCTAAATGTACCTTTCCGTATCCCTATCACATACTTCTATAAATAAAATTCTGGCGCGGTGGTCCGCATGTCGGGCGAATTTCCTTTGGATGCGTGTTTCCGTGCTTTTTACATAATATAAGTTTACAACTACTAAATAAATAATTCCGGCGCGGTGGTCTGCTGTCGGGCGAATTTCATTTAGATGCGTGTTTCCGTGCTAAACAACCCATTTCTTGCTTATTCAAGAACCATGCCCATTGCGTGGTTCCGGTTCATGCTTTAGAACCTAAGCAGTTACTCAATTGTCAAGCACTGCTCGTAACTCATTTTGTCTGTATTTTCCAAAGGAAATGCGCATAATTATCCAGTTGGTTGTACAAAACTATGTGTAAGCAGACGGGGTGTCGATAATACTTCACCTGACGGCAAACTTACGATTCGAAATAAATACCGGCTCCTGTCAGCACACCCAGCTGGGATAGGGAATCGAACACAATAAAAGATAAAGGATTTGGTTACACATAATATTAAAAATAAATAAATATACAAGTCAATAAATAATTGAAATAATGTCATAAAATATAAGAACTGAAAATAGTTATGAACTAAGTTAGGTAAAATATTAAATATATAGGGTTACGTCCTTTGCTGTTGTTACTTAATGGTGCTAATGATGACCATACAGATCAGTTCAGCTAACAGTATGCCAATCTTGAAGCAGAAGAGATAACACGAAGGCAATGTTGCAATGTTTAGAGAAGATATTTATGAGTAGTAAAAGTTAGATAAGAGCTGGTTATGTATGTAGATAAGCTCATTCAGCAAGTAAGAAGTTATTAACTTTACTCGAAAATTGTTCACACGACCGCGAACGCGCCGAATCTGAAGCCGGGCGAATGGAACGGAAGGAAAACAGTTAAGTTCAGATCTAGTAGCTGCGCACTTTGCTAGATCAGTTGAATACCGGACAAATACGTTAAAGATGAAGTTAACGTTAAGAATAAACTTGAACAGAAAAGTTATTTAGATATCGCACTTGAACACCACGAAGTTATTCGGTAAAGTGGTAGATCGACGTGCTCTGAACAAGGCTTGGTCGGGGACTGAGTGTAAATCAGACCCTAGATGATGGAGAAAAATATGATGAAAAGATGGAAGAAAGGTGGCGTGATGTAATTCAGCAGAAATGTATAACGAGGAGTTGGTGTTGAAAGATATTTATTAGATTAAAGATGTATGTTAAAAGGTTGCAGATCCTCGGAGGTTGAGGTAAAATTTGGCAGAATCTATTGTTAGAGGATTAGGACTCCCAAGACTTGGAGGAAGGAAGGACTGACCCTTAAGTAGATAATTGGATATGAGATATACTAAGATAGAAAATGTTCCAGGTATATATAAATAGATATAAAAGGTTATAAGATATGCATTATAAAAAGTTAGTAACCAAATTCAAATAGACATTACAAAATACAAAAAATGAAAAATACTTTAAAATGCTAAGAAAAATGTTCATTCCTAAACACTATGCCTCTAAAATTAGAAGTACGCACTATTATTTGCACTTGTTTAAAGCTTAGTTACATATCTTTAAGCTTAGGTTTTAGCGCATTTCCTTTGAAAAATACAGACAAAATGAGTTATGTGCCGTGCTTGACAATATATATTAAGTAAAGAAAACGATAAAAAATTACCGTCCCTTCCAGGATGCGAACCCAGGTACCCTGTCTTTAAGTGGTCGTATTGACTCCGGACCACTAGCATTCAAATCAGAGGCCCAAAAAACATTGAAAACGACACCCTACTCGAAATTTATTTTTCAACGACCGTAATTTTGGTTTTCTATAATTTTTGTGGTTTTTTTGACTTTTTGCTAACTTAGAGTGGTCATATCGACTTCGGACCGGTTTCATTCGATTCAGCGCCCTAAAATACATAGAAAACGACACCCTACTCAAAATTTATTTTTTATCGACCTAAATTTTGGTTTTTGGTAATTTAAAATGTTTTTTTCGACTTTTTGGTCACTTAGAGTGGTCGTATCGACTTCAGACTGGTTTCATTTGATTCAGCGTCTCAAAAACATAAATATTGACCTTTTTCGCGGCGAAACATATTAACCCTGAATTTTGCCGATTTGTTGAAAATTTCGCTGACTCAGCAAACCGGGTTAATGACGTCACAAAAATCTGGTTTTCAATAGGGTTTGTGTCCTCCCAAAGGTTGGACACACACACACACACACACACACACACACACACACACACATATATATATATATATATATATATATATATATATATATATAATATATATATAATATATATATATATATATATAAAGTCTCGCGAAACGTATTTTTTCGTCATTAGGGACCTCTGAAACGGATTTGTGTCGTGGTCCGAGGTTCGAATTCCGCCATGAAGCCTATCCATGAAGCCTATCCCATTAGCCGAATTTCCAAAGGAAATTCGCTAAAAGGGGAACATCCAAATCTTCTTCAAATCCTTCTGCTAGGGCGCTAGCAATTCCTCAGGAGGGTAAGAAGGGAGCAGGGAGCCATGAATAAAAATTTCCGGGGTATTTTTAAATTATTTAGGGTTTTTACAAGAACGTGGGGATGTATAGAATATATTTTAAAAAGTATTTTCAACCTCTTTCGTTATGAAAAGTGGTAACTATAATATCAATTTGGGTAAATTGATGGTAAATTTGAACTTCCAAGTGTCAACTTACTGGGGAGTAGAGACCATTTCGAAAGTTTAGGACTATTTTATTCCCTGATTATGTTGAATTTATAAATGTGCATCTGAAATGTTCCACCTGTTTATATATATATATATATATATATTATATATATATATATAATATATATATATATATATATATATTATATATATATACATATCATAGCATAGCATTCTGCCGGTAATGTTCCAAGTGATACAGTTTCGACACAAGGATTTATTTATAGTACAGATCCCTTTGGAATGCCGTAATCTGTTCTTGTAAACACACCACTATATGCAATATATAAATACAAGTTACAAGAAATTGATTTTACCTGAAGTTTGAGCTATCTCTGAGTTCTTTTCACTCAATTTTAATTCTAAAAAAACGGACACTTTTCCACTAACTTATAACAGAAAAATTTAATTCATGAATCTTCATCTCATAAAATTAAAATTGCTATTTCATAAGCGTTGAGTATGTTCTTATAAATAATATATCATATCCTGAAATTACGAGTAAAATTTCAATTCTTTAACGTAGGCTAAGCATTGAATCCTGAATAAAAATGACTGTTTGAGCATGGCTCAAAAGTGAATTGGCGGAATACATTTTTTAAGCTTGCATACTAAAGAGAGCATCAAATATCAAGTCTAGGTGAAGAGCCGATACAAATAGGATCATTATTCGTGAAGTTATAAAGAAATCCGTCTCAAAATTGACAAAAAATCCATTTGTTATCAGCAACCCATAAGTCATATAGTTCTGGGAATCCCTAAAAACACCTAAATTAAAGTTACAGATACAGGTGTGTCTTTTGTTTTTAAAACTACCTTTGGTTTACCTACTATTTCGACCAATGCTTCACCTTTGCTGTAAGAGGATTCAAGAATGCAGTTGCTGGCATCTGCCAAAATGGTCTCTCTAGCTCAATAATAGAAATAAGAAAAAAGTTGGAAGAGTAAACAATTATTTTTTTTTTTGAGGTAGTACGTAATTGAGCACTTTATTGGACCGTTTTTAGGATGAGAAGCCAATCATTATTGTTATAGGAGATTAATTAGTACTTTTCACCTCCGTGGACAATAATGAATGTAAAAAAACTCCTAGGACGTAAAAGTAATTCATATGTTGCCGCCATTACTGTAATGTAGCGTGTTCAAAAAACAATCTGTGTTAAACTTTCATGAGTTTTCTTTAAAAACTTCAACGTTCATTTTGAAAACGTTTTAAAAACATTTTAAAAACGTTCATTTTGTTTCTGTTTTTGTTCATAGACTAATTTTTTTTTTCGTTTTTAAAAGGTGTTCTAATTGACAATTTTTGTGTGTTTATTTGTAAAGCTTTTACATTTTTGAGTAAAAGTGTGAAGCTATGGATGAATTCAATGACGACGATAATATGGAGTTAATTGGACGTTTGTTTTTTTCAATTAAGTATATAGCGCAGTTTATTTAATGAGTGCTACCTCAAAAAAAATAGTGTATGCCATCCGGCTGAGAATGTCTTTATGTCTTGGCAATTTTTCCCGACACGCTTCGATCGTCGGTAAATCTAATTGCCGTGACATAAAGACACACTTCTCAGCCTTATGGCATAAATAATTATTATTCATAAAATCAGAATCCATTCTTAGAAATATGCATATTGATCATATTTCTTATGGCCTTTTAAATCCTGTTATTGAGATTAGTTTTGATCACACAAAATTTATTCACGTATAGAAGCTTGAAATACAGTGGTCTTGTAATCTTTATAAATTTAATCTTATTTATCTGAATCTATTTCTTTTGCCTATCACCATTAATCTTTCTATTATCTTTAATCTTATTATCTTTTGTTTTGCCTGTTACAAAACACGATTACAAATAGTAGGCTGTGGCTTGGCTATAGTTACCTGTTTTTCCAACTCCAGGTGCTCCAATAACTGCCACTTTAATCTCAGACAGAGATGATTTCTTTCTTCTGATTCCTTTTGATGTCATCTTGCCAGGAACGTCATCTGAACTATCTAAATATATCTTATCTCAATTACTTATAGTGTATTGTTGTTATTAATAATTAACAACGTTACGTTTAAACAGCATTTGAAAAATACTATCTCATTTTAAAAACAACTTTTTCTATATTATATAAAGACTTAAACATTTAACGTATTATGAGAAGTGAGCCAGGACTATAATATCCGATAAATACATTGTCTCGCTAACTTTTTCTAATATATTCTGAACATCATTTTTTTATGGATATTTTTTATTAATTTATTCATTTACGACATTTTTATCTGAGTCGATTCAATTTCACTTCCTTTCTGTCTAATCCTGAAAAATAGTAAAACAAATACTAATGAATACAGGAAAAGTTAATAAATGGATGCAGTTCATTCAATATAAGATAAGGTACTTCTTTAGATAGTTACTCCCCCAGGTGGTTACTCCCCAAAGGGGAGTAACCAAGGATTTTATGTAGATAGTTACTCCCTTATAACAAAGTATGAAAAAGAAAGGTTAAAGGGCGAAAATGTGTATTACAAACAAAGAAAAAAGAAAAGGGACACTTTCATAGAAAAGGGACCCTCAAACATCGGTACTTTTTCTATATAAGTACCCATGGGGCGACATTATAGGCGAAGTATTGAATATAATGAATTTAATACAAATAAACTAGAGATATTCAACCTCTAATCGGTGAGGATATGAAAATACGTGGACCAATGAGGTATCAATTTCTATAAAAGTACCTGAAAAGGAATATTCGAAAAACGTATAGAAATAAAATAAATATTATAAAGAAAGATACATTAATATGTGATAAACTCATAAATAAAGAGGTATATATAATTCAAAATTAAAATAATAATTATGAAATATACTTAAATTGATAATAAAGCAATAAATAATTATAAATAAATAATGTGTAAGTAATTATGAAGAGTTAAAGTGAAATATAAAACGACACAACCTAAAACTAGAGCAATATACATAGACGACAGAGAAGCAAATTTGATAAAAGCCACAATGTATAATAAAGTTATAGAAACATAAAAGTAAGACATTAAAATGTTTTACTTACTTGAAAACACTTTATAATTATAATATCAATATCAAATTGATTTTTACTTGAGATAAAACGTGTACACAATGAGATTTCCACGGTCAAATAAAATTGAACTGTGATTTTTGACATAAAGAATTAAGATGTTAACAGATTTAAGGAATTTGTAAAAATTAAATGAAAATGTCAAACAAAAATGACAAATGTCATTAAATAATGTAAATATGGAAAAAAACATTTACTTGGTGCAAATGCAACTACGGAGCATGAAGTTATTTAATAAAAGAAGTGTTGTACGAGTGACTATCTGAAAAAGGTTACTCCTTCATAGCGGGGTGGGAGTAACCATCAGAAGAAGGTTTCTCAGATACCTTCTTTGAATGGTTACTCCCCTCATAGAGTTGTTGGGGAGTAACCATCTGAAGAAGGTTTCTCAGAGACCTCTTGAATGGTTACTCCCCCTCATAGCGTGTTTGGGGAGTAACCATCTGAAAGGTTACTCAGATACCTTCTTTGAATGGTTACTCCCCTAATAGAGTTGTTGGGGAGTAACCATCTGAAGAAGGTTACTCAGATACCTTCTTGAATGGTTATCCCCTCATAGAGTTGTTGGGGAGTAACCATCTGAAGAAGGTTACTCAGTATACCTCTTTAAATGGTTAACTCCCCTTAGTTATAGATGCCATATCTTGTCTTTCCCCTATTCTAACCCCAACAAAAGCCCCAATGCTTTTCTACATCCCCTGGCAAGAGCGTATAATAAGGTAAAATTTAAAAAGATGAGTAATAAAAAAAAAAAAACTAAGGGATTAAAATAACTTGAGATAAAACGTGTACACAATGAGATTTCCACGGTCAAAATAAAATTGAACTGTGATTTTTGAACATAAGAATTAAGATGTTAACAGATTTAAGGAATTTGTAAAAATTAAATGAAAATGTCAAAAAAATGAACAAATGTCATTAAATAAATGTAAATATGGAAAAAAACATTACTTGGTGGCAAATGCAACTACGGAGCATGAGTTATGTAATAAAAGATAGTGTTGTACGAGTGACTATCTGAAAAGGTTACTCCCTTCATAGCGGGTGGGGAGTAACCATCAAGAAGAAGGTTTCTCAGATACCTTCTTTGATGGTTTACCCCCTCATAGAGTTGTTGGGGAGTAACCATTGAAGAAGGTTTCTCAGAGACCTTCTTTGAATGGTTACTCCCCTCATAGCGGTTGTTGGGGAGTAAACCATCTGAAGAAGGTTACTCAGATACCTTCTTTGAATGGTTACTCCCTAAATAGAGTTGTTGGGAGTAACCATCTGAAGAGGTTACTCAGATAACCTTCTTTTGAATGGTTACTCCCCTCATAGAGTTGTTGGGGAGTAACCATCTGAAGAAGGTTTACTCAGATACCTTCTTTAAATGGTTACTCCCTTAGTTTAAGATGCCATATCTTTGTCTTTCCCTATTCTAACCCAACAAAAGCCCCAATGCTTTCTACATCCCCTGGCAAGGCGATATATAAGGTAAAATTTAAAAGATGAGTAATAAAAAAAAAAAAAAACTAAGGGGATAACCAAAAAAGGAGTAACCAGTCTGATCTGTCAAAGGGGAGTAGCAATCTAAAGAAGGTCACATAAATAAAAAAAACAGTATAGACTCCCCAAAAAGGGAGTAACTATCTAAGAAGTGCCTAAGATAAATAGCAGATATTTCTCTTAAAGATGGAATTGATTCTCCCCCTCCTCCCACCATTTACGCTGTACAAAACACCTCATAAGGGTAATTATGTATTGAAATTCGCCAAAAACTGACAGCCACGCGTGCGCTTATAGTTAGTTTGAATAAAAGAGGTATCAACATTTTATAAACAAATGAGTGGAGTGGAGACATATAAATAAAGACGGGGTACCTCGCAACTTTTCCTAATTACATCGGATTCGCTACGCTCATCCTCCCTGCTTCGGACTCGATTCGCTCGTCCTCAGAAATACAGTTAGCCAAATTATACCGCAACATGCTTCGACTCGCTTTACTATCTTCATATAGTAAATGCATCCGTATCATTCTCAGAGGTTACCCATACAGCACTGAACACGTTCAATGGCTCCTTAAATTTTATGATCTAACAAAAATCATCATGGATATACTTGTCGTATTAAACGAAACTTAGTGTACTTATTTATTACGTAATAGTTCACACTTGTACTATATTTCAACACAATTGGACTATTCCCTAATGTTTTACAATTTTTTAAAATACGTACACAAGTCATTCAATAAAAATGTAACTAATGCTGATAATGAGATGAAACTTGTCGCATATGTTATTCTTATACATGGCTACATAGGTGTCAAATCTCAATTCGATCGCTTAATTTTTCCACGCTTTATAGTTTTTTTTTTTGAAATTTTCGCTGAGTCATTATTGCGGGTTAATGTCGTCATAAATAATTATTTTCCGAATAGCGCAACTACAGCGGTAAACTGAATATTTAACGCAGTTTCAACTCTCTAGCACTGGGCACTAAGATGATAACAGACACACACATACAGACACCTACACACACATACGGACAGACAACTTTGCAAAAACCACCTAAGGAGGCCTTAAAAACGTCTGATACGGATAATTCCGGTTTCATCCCGGTTTTGGATTTTTTCGCAAATACATAATAACATTGCTATATACCTACGGTATAAATGAGGAAAAGTAAAAAGCTAGAATTCTGTGAGATATTTTAGAGCGTAATATATAGCCCTGTAGCGGCTGCCTATTTTAAGATAAATTATATACTTTTATTAAAGTACATTGAAGTACATAGATAATATTTATTATAGTTACACTTTATGTCGAGTTATACGTGTAACTCGAGGTGTCTTAAGAAACACCTTGCTAATAAGCCTAATATAGCCTGACTAAAGAAAGCACCCCTATAAATCAAAAGTCAGCATACCACAATGTGCATTGACTACACCAAAAAGTTGCACGATATTTTACTAATTTGCACTAATTTTACTTTATCCTTATATTTATTATAAGGATAATTATTTTTATGAATAAGAACTCTAAGTAACTTTTATTAACGTTTTTATTTTAGATTGTCTAGAATCAAGAACTACTATAATATGCACATGTGACAATCTTGTAATAACCTTACATTCATTGTATGATATTTGATAGATCGATTTTAGGTAATTATAATAATCGATATAATAATTTTTAATGCTTGCTATTTGTTAAAAGGAACCAAGTAAGCTGTTGTTAAGCATCTACATACCAGCGATTCAATTACTAATTTATTTTAGAGTTAAAATATGTACACATACATACATATACATACATATACTATATATATATATATATATATATATATATATAATATATATATATATATATATATATATATATATATATATCATATATAATGTGTGTGTTTAATTAAAAAACTGACGGGAAATATAGGTTTTGACTATTTTTAGCATCTCAAGGTTTGGCAAATAATAAAATCTGAAACACAATAAAACAGTAAACACTGTTTCTAGATCGTTTGTTTTGGGTTCTGGTGTAATAAATCGTCTAAAAGGAAGAGCAAAACAATAACAAAGAATCAAAACAGAGACGGCTTTACGAGCACTTCAAGAATTTCTCGTTTACAATAATTTCTGAATTATTAAAATTTTAATTAAAAAACGTTAACGACTTTTTAGAAAATAAGCACAAGACCAGCACAGAATTAGGCAACAATTTTTTTGAAAAAAAAACTATTTTAAAACTACCGGAGTATTTAAGGAGTGATACAAATAGCATTTCCCAGTTTTTGGAACTATTGAAAATTATTATTTGCTGTAATAGTATAATATGTTTGGTAGTCAGATACTCTATGCTGGTCAGTGATAATGAAAGATATTAGGTAGAAGTGATTATCACCTAGCATAGCAAGTAAAACCCCAAAAAGGTTCCAACCCCCTTAAATTGAAGATAGTGAAGGTAGGTTTGAAGTTTCCATAAGTGCATTTAAAAAGAACACTTACTCTACTGCAAAACTACGCTTATTATCCTGCTCGACCTGCTCTTGAAACCATAGATACTAAAATATATTTAATATATAACCCACTATTAAGGATTCTCAATTCGGCCTTATTTAGCATTAGGAATCTTTAACGAGTACCAAATCGTACCAAATCACCGGCACAACTAGAAATTCCCATCTCTCACATTCATAGCGCAGAGATTTTTCCTCGGTCCAGACCTTGCATGACCTCGATAGTGTTGCCGGACGAGTGTAAGTTAATCGTATACGCAAACGTCATAGCAGCTATCATCATTGCCCGGGACGTGGATTTGGTCAAATAATGTCAGTGGCGCACTGAGCTATAAAGGCTTAGTGCGCCATCCTGTTATACAGAAATAATAGGTTGTGGTGCAATTGCTCAGGTTATACTTCATATACCGAAAAACTAAGCAAGAAATCACGCAAGAGAGTAAAGCTAGAAGTTTGTTTACATATCCCTAGATTGGTTTATTAATTTTCCTTCTGAAAGAATCTGGTCATTTTGCTAAAACTTTTGCGAATCCCTCGACATGACGGGGAAGGGTTAGACGGGGAAAGCAAAGTGGCTCAAGAGATAAAATTGGCCTAAAGCATTTATGCTAGGCTAGTACTGATGGGGATATCAGTACCAAGCTAGTTTCTAGAAGTTCCGCGGAAGGAGTTTAATATGGTCAACGAAATTATTCGATTATGTATGTTTCTTTCTTCTTTTAAATTTAGCAAATTTATATTTATAAATAACTCCTTAATTATCTTTTAACTAAATTTTTATTTATTAACTATAAATAAAGAGAATAGAAATAATATAAATATTAATGTTTACCTTTTTACTTTTCCAAGTAATCAAGACTTACCAATCAAAGTTTAGATTTAATAGTTTAAATTTAAATAAAACGAACTTGTTTATTTAAAATTAAAGTTGTTTATTTCTTAGAAGTTACTTAATTAATTACTTAACACCGACTACGATGAAACGTATGCATGTAAAAAGTAGTGACGTTAATTTATAAAATAGTGTTTTTATAAATATCCCTGTTTCTAGCAAATAATCTGGGATAATTGCTTTTGTCTTGGAGTACTATTTATAGGATAGCTAACGTCTATAATAGGACAATGTGTTAAATAACGAGTTCCCTGGTTTAACAAGTGTCTGAATGTCAACAGTTAGAAACCTTAAGACGTTGCCAAGTTCACTGTCAATGTTAGTTTTAGCGAATTTCCTTTGAAAATTCGCCTAATGGGATAGGCGTCATGGCGGAATTCGAACCTCGGACCACGACACAAATCCGTTTCAGAGGTCCCTTATGACGAAAAAATACTTTTTTGAAACTTTATATATATA
>JACMZG010001908.1:63966195-64016967 GCA_018340805.1 Microvelia longipes | reverse complement strand
GGGTGTGCATTTGTTGTTCCAAAAACTATGGCAATTTTCAAGAATAAAAGTGTGTATGTATAACACATTGGTCGTAGAAAAATTACCGGAATTTTATGATATTGGTATCATAATTTCTTCAACATAATGTAGTTTTTTAAAAATGTTTCATATCATGGTATGCCTAATTAACTTTTAAAAGTAACGAGGAATTACCATTTCGGGTAATAAAATTACCATATTTGCCAAATAGTTACCGAAAAATAATAACATATTTGAGGTCACTGAGTCGATTACCTAGGGGTGGAGACTTTTTTCCGACTCTCTATCTCCTTTTTAACCATTTTAGCAGGGGGTGTGCATCTGAAATGTTTCCACCCATATATATAATATATATATATATATATAATAATATATTATATATATAATATATATAATAGATAATCTCGCGAAATTTTTTTCGTCTCAGGGACCTCTGAAAGGATTGGTCGTGTCCGAGTTCGAAATTCCGCCATACCCTAATCCTTAGGCGAATTTCAAAGGAAATCGCTAAAAACTAAAAATGAATTATTGTATTTTTTTAAGAAAACGATGGTGCTGCTTCACGTAGAGGCCCCAGTTTTATAAAAACAAAAATACATCGCGAATACTACAACATACCATAAGATCTTGTTTACTTTTATTTTATTTACTAAATGATGTGCAACTGTTTGTTTTTAAAAAAATACTACAGCACAATTAGTAGAGAAATAGAGCAAATATATTTTACTACTAGCGCTATTCAAGACTCTAGTGATGGGCCCAACTAAATCATAAACACAAACTTGTCAATGAGTGTTCCTACTACACTCCAGAGTGAACATCTATCTTAGGATTGTCTGATGAGCTTGAAACCGGTCGCAATCGTTTAGAATGACTTCGACCATATAAAGGACTTCGAGGTTCTTCCGCTTTACGGGCCTGCTTTGCTCGGCGTGGTTTAGTGGAAGCCATTTTTGTCCTGTCTCCCTGGGACAGCACTTACCAGGATGGAGCAAGAGGTAGAGTCAATCTTTTAACTATATCCCCATCCTCTAACACTACTAAACCCAACAGATATCGTACAAGTCATTGACCTGGACGTATACATATATACAACATTATATATATATATATATATATATATATATATATAATATAAATGTATACTGTTTGCGCCATTTGTGATGGTTCGATTGAGCTGAAATTGGGTCTAATCGATTCAGCTAGCCGTCTACCTAAACACGAAATACCTTGTTTAAAGCCATTTCAAGTTTCAAAAAAAAATTTTTTTTCATGACGTCATAACTTTGATTGATGACGTCATAATGTTTTTTATAACAATAGGCCTCGTAACCTCCTCAACATCTCGCGATTTGCAAAGTTCGTTTCAATTGAGAGCGCCTTCGAGAGTTATCGTTCGCATACGAAAGGGTAGAAACTCTTACACACAATATATATATATATATATACATATATATATATATATATATATATATATATATATATATATATATATATATAATATATATATATATATATATATATAATATATATATATATATATATATTATACATACATATATATAAAACTTTTTCGGACATATTTTTTGTTATCAGGAAGCCAATAGGAACCGATCCGCTCACCCCCACCCTCACTTCCGTCATCCGAACAACCTCATAAGCGTCATTTCATTATGAAATTCGCTAAAATGATTGACATATTTGACATATTCATAACACAAGAGTCAAAGGGGCCCAGTACTCTAAGGTAGGGTCTTATGAACTCCTAAAGAGAAATTTTATAAAGTACTTAAAATATGTTCAATTTGTTACCTAAATTTAGCTCCTCTAAGGCCCCCATTCTTTATAATTGAACCTTTAAAGGTCCCAAAGGGATGACTAGGGCCTCAAGAGGCCCTTAACATACTTGATGAGAGATTTTGTCCCCTAGAGCAGTACAAAAGGGCACTTAATATTAAACATAAAATAGTTTAGATGAAAATTTCATTTAAATGAAAAAATATAAGTTTTACTTCAAGTTTATTTAATTAAGTTTATTTTAATTTATTTAAATAAAATAATACTAATAGTAGACCTCTTTGATAAGAATTACAGGACCCCCTTCATTGGGCCCCGTGAGATGTAGTTTTGGGCCCTTTTATGCCACCCCTCCTAGGTATTAAATATAATTTATTCCCGAGCATGCTGTTTATTTACCCTAATAAACTAATTTTTATTGGGGTAATGCTGATTACTCTATGATACAATCTATTTATTTCTTATATTATTAGTATTCGTCACCATTGTATATAATTTTTATTTTATTTAAAGACACTGGATGGGACTGAATTAACAACTTCTTACTTCTTTAAATGACTATATTTCGCCTGACCCCAGGCATACTCATGTCTACAAACCTAAAATGAAAATGGAAGTATTAATTCATGGACGACTTATATATAATATCACAATTAAATAATTATAAGAGGCTAAAATAAATAAATAAATAAAGTACTTACAAAATAAATAATTTAAAATAACGTTAGGATAATCTAACTAAGTCTAAAATCCACTTCTACACATCAATCTCAAACCTAAAAATAAATAAAAATTCTCAGTGAATCTAAATTATACCTAATTAGATTTATGTGTAGAAGTGGATTATTAGACTTAGTTAGATTATCCTAACGTTATTTTAAATTATTTATCTTGTAAGTACTTTATTTATTTATTTTAGCCTCTAATAATTATTTTAATTGTGATATTATACATAAGTCGTCCTGAATTAATACTTTCATTTGTATTTTAGGTTGTAGACATGAGTATGCCTGGGGTCAGGCGAAATATAGTCATTAAAAGAAGTAAGAAGTTGTTAATTCAGTCCCATCCAGTATCTTTAAATAAAATACTATTTATTTCTCATTTATATAATTATTTATAAATATAACTTAAATTTATTTTTAATAACAGAACTGGATGATAATCCCAAGTTTGGAGGGAAGAGTATTCCTTTCCTAATACACTCAACCGAAAAACTGTTATTTTTTAAATAAACCGAATTTTAACCTATATTGAGATCTAGTTGGTTTTGCCGTACAGTTGTATTTTGAAGATTACATTTCTGAAATGTATCTACTGAGCCAGAAATAATGAATTAGTTTAAAAAACATATTTTCGGATAATTGTATTGATGAAATATTTATTTTTACACAAGATTTGAGGACTCTTACTATGGTATTTTTTAAATATTAACACGCCAACATGTGTATAAAAATCAGTTATATCACTTTAGAGACCAAGAGCCAGGGGTGTTTTGTTAATAAAAGTGTAATGGCTGGAACCGGTCTCAATTTTTCGTAAATACCTTCCTGAACAAGGATCTGCAATTTTGCCGACTCCCAATCGGATGGGTGTCCTAGGCAGAACGCACTTTAGGGGTCAAAAGTTCTGCCTGGGACACCCATGCGATACGAGTCGGCAGAATTGTCGAACCTTGTTCAGGAAGGTATTTACGAAAAATTGAGACCGGTTCCAGCCATTAGACTTTTTATTAACAAAACACCCCTGGGCTCTTGGTCTATTATTTCAGCAATTTTATGAAAGATACGTATTTATACACAAATATTATTTTAATTTTACGTTTTGACAGAATATACCTGCTATAGATACATTTAGTTATAGTTTGTTATAGTCCTATAGTCTATGGAATTGTACCCTAACTAAAAATGGTAATAAATTTAGTAAAAGATGAGATATAAGAAAGTTTGTAAAGAAAACAATTTAGTACATATATCTTAACTCATCATGGCCATTTTTGACTGCCCAACATGGGGCTATGGCTACAGACATCTATAACCAATTTAATCAATTTAAAACTACACGTTTTTACAGCATTTTTCATAAATTATCCTCGGTACGGGTAACATCTGGTAATCCACCGGATCCATCAACTAGAAAAGGGGAGACCCATTAGAATTAGAAGACGCATTAATTAGAGACGCATTAGAATAGTGTATTTAAAAATAATTCTGGCGCGGTGGTCCGCATGTCGGGCGAATTTTCTATGGATGCGTGTTTCCGTGCATCACAACAATCCTGGTTAGAATGATAATTTTGATAGTTTTTTACATTATATAAGTTTACAACTACTAAATAAATAATTCTGGCGCGGTGGACCGCATGTCAGGCGAATTTCCTTTGTATGCGTGTTTCCGTGCTTAACAACAATCCTGGTTGGAATGATAATTTTGATAGTTTTTTACATTATATAAGTTTACAACTACTGAATAAATAATTCTGGCGCGGTGGTCCGCATGTCGGGCGAATTTAAATATAATCGATCGTCCGCATGTCGGGAACAAATATAATCGAAATTAACATTTACTTAATGTAAAAAAGTTAAATGAAAGTAAAAAAAAAAAAAAAATGCAAGTTCCTCATACAAAGCAGTTCTTATATGTGAAACAGCTCCAGCCATTTCTGAGCACGAGCATAGTTCATTCAGAGATGCACTTAAAAATTACTAATGTAACAAAAAAAAATATGTAATGAAATAAGTGGAATAAACCTATTTTATTTTTTTATTTCCTTTGGATGCGTGTTTCCGTGCTTAACAACAATCCTGGTTAGAATGCTAATTTTGATAGTTTTTACATTATATAAGTTTACAACTACTAAATAAATAATTCTGGCGCGGTGGTCCGCAAGTCAGGCGAATTTCCTTTGAATGCGTGTTTCCGTGCTTAACAACAATCCTGGTTGGAATGATAATTTTTATAGTTTTTTACATTATATAAGTTTACAACTACTAAATAAATAATTCTGGCACGGTGGACTGCATGTCGGCGAATTTCCTTTGTATGCGTGTTTCCGTGCTTTTTTACATTATATAAGTTTACAACTACTAAATAAATAAATCCGGCGCAGTGGTCCACTGTCGGGCGAATTTCATTTAGAATGCGTGTTTCCGTGCTAAACAACCCATTTCTTTCTTATGCAAGAACCATGCCCATTGCGTGGTTCCGGTTCATGCTTTAGAACCAAAGCAGTTACTCAATTGTCAAGCATTTTGTCTGTATTTTGCAAAGGAAATGCGCTAAAACCTTTACAGCTTTAAAACTGCAAATAATAGTGCGTACTTCTAATTTTAGTGGCATAGTTTGTACAACCAACTGGATAATTATGCGCATTTCCTTTGCAAAATACAGACAAAATGAGTACGAGCAGTGCTTGACAATTGAGTAACTGCTTTAGGTTCTAAAGCATGAACAACTACTAATTATTATCTTAATAATTATATTTAATTATATAAATTATAATTAATTTTATAATTATATTTCTTATGCCCCCAAGATGAAGATTGGATTTTAAATTATTGTCTGTCCAAGTATATTTTCTTGTATTTAGAATAAAGTTTATTATTATTAGGGTTTCCAAGATAATCTTCGAAACCCTTATACTTTCTGTCGAGCGTCTGTCTGTCCGATTTCTCGTCTCAGAAACTACAATAACTAGGAAGTTGAAATTTGGTATACGTTTGTAACTATTTTATCCAACAACAGGAAAAATAGAACCAACTATCTCACACGCGCATCTGTCGATTTATGAGCGAAAGCGCACATTTGCCAAAAAAAAATATTTTTTGAAAAATCATGTGGGGTATCAAATTGTAGGTATCAATGGGTAGTACACAAATATGCATCGCTTATTCAAAATGGCGGCTATTACACCCTCCAAAAATATCGAAAACCACCAAAAAATGCTTGTCCCCCCCCCTTTCAAGGCATAAGGAGAAGCCCTAAAAATATGGGAAAAATAGCCAATAAAAGCTCTTTACGGGCCATAGAAATTCTTCGGAAAAAATGTTTCAAAAGTTAATTTTAGCAATTTCAAAATCGCACATACGCGCACGCGCCAAAAAAAAATATTTTTTTGAAAAATCATGTGAGGTATCAAATTGTAGGTATCGATGGGTAGTACACAAATATGCATCGCTTTTTCAAAGTGGTGGCTATTACACCCACCAAAAATATCGAAAACCACCAAAAAATGCTTGTTCCCCCCTTTTAAGGCATAAGGAGAAGCCCTAAATATGGGAAAAATAGCCAATAAAAGCCCTTTACGGGCCATAGAAATTCTTCGGAAAAGAAGTTTCAAAAGTTAATTTTAGCAATTTCAAAATCGCACATACGCGCACGCACCAAAAAAAAATTTTTTTGAAAAATCATGTGGGGTATCAAATTGTAGGTAACGATGGGTAGTACACAAATATGCCTCGCCTTTTCAAAATGGCGGCTATTACTCAATATAGCGAATACTCAAAATGTTTTTACTCTATGTTATAAAATAAGGTACTGATACACATATACAAAAAGGCGAGCGAAGCGCGCCCATAATTTTATGCCTTGTTCTAAAATGTTTCTCTTAATGTAAATTTGACAAAAAGCAAAGAGGCGAGCGAAGTGAGCCCTAGTGTTTTATGGTCATTTTAATTATCTACTCTTAGAATGCAAGCGAAGCGAGCCCTTGTATCCTATTAGCGAATTTCCTTTGGGAAAAAATTCGCTAATGGGATAGGCGTCATGGCGGAATTCGAACCTCGGACCACGACACAAATCCGTTTCAGAGGTCCCTAATGACGAAAAAAAAAATTTCGCGAGACTTTATATATATATATATATATATATATATATATAATATAATATATATATATATATATAATATATATATATATATATATATATATATATATATATATATATATATATATATATATATATATATAATATATATATATATATATATATATATATATATATATATATATATATATATATATATAATTATATATATATATATATATATATTATATATATGTATGTATTCTAGACACTTTCTTGTAAACACTTTATCTTTCGAACGGATTAATATTTTTTAACCAAACTTGGTACAAAAATCAACCTTCGGGAGGACACGAACCCTATTGAAAACCAGGTTTTTGTGACGTCATTAACCCGGTTTGCTGAGTCAGCGAAATTTTAAAAAAATCAGCAAAATTCAGGGTTAATATTTTTTGCCGCGAAAAAGGTCAATATTTATGTTTTTTGAGACGCTAAATCGAATGAAACCGGTCCGAAGTCGATACGACCACTCTAAGTGACCTAAAAATCGAAAAAACCATTGTAAATTACCAAAAACCAAAAATTTAGGTCGATAAAAAATAAATTTCGAGTAGGGTGTCGTTTTCTATGTAATTTTGGGCGCTGAATCGAATGAAAACGGTCCGAAGACGATACGACCACTTTAAGTTACCAAAAAGTCGAAAAAACCACAAAAAATATAGAAAACCAACATTACGGTCGTTGAAAATTAAATTTCGTGTAGGGTGTCGTTTTCAATGTTTTTTGGGCCTCTGAGTTGAATGGCAGTGGTCCGGAGTCAATACGACCACTTAAACTCAGGGTACCTGGGTTCACATCCTGGAAGGGTCGATAATTTTTTATCGTTTTTTTTACTAAATATAAGTTTACAACTAGAAAATAATTCTGGTGCGGTGGTCCGCATGTCGGGCGAATTTCCTTTGGATGCGAGCTCTCAAACCCAGAGTATCTGGTTCAAATCCTAGTAGGGACAATAATTTTTATCGTTTTTTTACCTAATATAAGTTTACAACTAAAAATAATTCTGGCGCGGTGGTCCGCATGTCGGGCGAATTTCCTTTGGATGCGTGTTTCCGTGCATTTAACATTATATAAGTTTACAACTAGTAAATAAATAATTCCGGCGCGGTGGTCCGCTGTCGGGCGAATTTCATTTAGAATGCGTGTTTCCGTGCTAAACAACCCATTTCTTGCTTATGCAAGAACCATGCCCATTGCGTGGTTCCGTTTCATGCTTTAGAACCTAAGCAGTTACTCAATTGTCAAGTCACTGCTCGTAACTCATTTTGTCTGTATTTTCCAAAGGAAATGCGCAAAAACCTTTAAAAATAACTGACTAAGCTTAAAGATAAGTAACTAATCTTTAAACTAGTGCAAATAATAGTGCGTACTTCTAATTTTAGAGGCATAGTTTTGTACAACAACTGGATGATTATGCGCATTTTCTTTGGAAAATACAGACAAAATGAGTTACGAGCAGTGCTTGACAATTGAGTAACTGCTTAGGTTCTTAAGCATGAACCGGAACCACGCAATGGGCATGGTTCATGCATAAGCAATAAATGGGTTGTTTAGCACGGAAACACGCATTCTAAATGAAATTCGCCCGACAGCGGACCACCGCGCCGCGGATTTATTCATTTAGTTGTTGTAAACTTATATAATGTAAAAAGCACGGAAACACGCATCCAAAGGAAATTCTCCCGACATGCGGACCACCGCGCCAGAATTTTTTATGTTTTAAATTTTTCTATATATTTAGGCATCGACAAACAAACTTATATGGGCGAGCAAGCGAGCCTTAGATTGTTATGTAAAAGTTTGATTCTATACTTTAAAATTGGCTAGTACCAAACAAGCACATAAAGGCGAGCGAAGCGAGCCCTAGTATTGTATGGTTATTTTTATTATGTACTCTTAAGAAAGTACTGATATGTAAACACATAAAGGCAAGCGAAGCAAGGCCTTGAATCTTATTTTATGTTTTAATTTTTTTTCTAAATTTAGGTATCGACAAACAAACTTATATAAGCGAGCGAAGCGAGCCCTAGAATGTTATGTAAAAGTTTGATTCTATAGTTTAAAATTGGCTAGTACCAAACAAGCACCTAAAGGCGAGCGAAGCGAGCCCTAGAATATTATGTTAGGTCTTTACTCTATGCTATAAAATGAGGTTCTGATAAACATAGACAAAAAGGCGAGTGAAGCTAGCCCTTCATTTTATGCCTTGTTTTAAATGTTCCCCTTAAAGTAGATATTGACAACCAAGCACATAATGGCGAGCGAAGCGAGCCCTTGTATCCTATTTTATGTTTTAAAATTTCTCTCAATAATTAGGTATCGACAAACAAATATATATATAGGCGAGCGAAGCGAGCCCTAGAATGTTATGTAAAAGTTTGATTCTATCGTTTAAAATTGGCTAGTACTAAACAAGCACATAAAGGCGAGCGAAGCGCGCCCATGAATTTTATGCCTTGTTCTAAATGTTTCTCTTAAAGTAGATATTGACGAACAAGTGCATAAAAGGCTCGCTTTGCTCGACGGACAAGTCGAGCAAAGCGAGCCCTAGATTTTTTATAAAAAAGCTTGATTCTGTAGATTAAAAGTGGCTTGTACCAAACAAGCACATAAAGGCGAGCGAAGCGAGCCCTAGTATTGTATGGTTTTTTATTATATACTCTTAAGAAAGCACTGATATGCAAACACATAAAGGCGAGCGAAGCGAGCCCTTGAATGTTATTTTATGCTTTAATTTTTTTTCTCTAAATTTATATCGACAAACAAACTTATATAAGCGAGCGAAGCGAGCCCATGAATTTTATGCCTTGTTTTATATGTTTCTCTTAAAATAGATATTGACAACTAAGCACATAAAGGCGAGCGAAGCGAGCCCTAGTATTGTATGGTTATTTTTTTTATACTCTTAAGAAGGTACTGATAAACATATACAAAAAGGTGAGCGAAGCGAGCCTATGATTTTTACGCCTTGTTTAAATTGTTTCTCTTAAAGTAGATATTGACAAACAAGCACATAAAGGCGAGCGAAGCGAGCCCTAGAATATTATGTTATGTCTTTACTCTATGCTATAAAATTAGGTTCTGATAAACATATACAAAAAGGCGAGCGAAGCGAGCCCATGAATTTCATGCCTTGTTTATGTTTCTCTTAAAATAGATATTGACAACTAAGCACATAAAGGCGAGCGAAGCGAGCCCTAGTATTGTATGGTTATTTTTATTTTATACTCTTAAAAAAGGAGTTACACTTATTGTTGAATTTAAAATATCATTGTTAACTTATGATTTATATGTTACATTTATGTTATGTTAATTGTTCGTTATTATTTATTATATATTGTTACCAAACATATAATATGGGGATATGTTATTGTATAATTTAAGATATTTCCAGAATGACTAATATTAATTAATAATTAAATATTACATATAATATTTAAAATATAACATTATAAGATTTATGTATGATATTAATGTAATTAAAAAGTAATTAAATAAAAAATAAAATATTGTATATTCTGATCAACACTAAATAAAACAAAATAATAATTAAACTTAATTATAAATTACTAACAAGCAGCCAACTTAACTGAGGAAAGACCAGAAGCTAAAATACTATTTGACCTGGTTAAGTTATGCATTGGTTAAGATTGGCGGCACAAGCCCTTACGGCTCCACGGCTATTAGCCGATTTGCATGAATAAGAATTATATATTTGTCTTTTTATATATGTGTTTATTTATTTATTTACTTTTAAAAAGGTACTGATAAACATATACAAAAAGGCGAGCGAAGCGAGTCTATGATTTTTATGCCTTGTTTAAAATGTTTCTCTTGAAGTAGATATTGACGAACAAGCGCATAAAGTCGAGCGAAGCGAGCCCTAGATTTTTATAAAAAAGTTTGATTTTGTAGATTAAAATTGGCTAGTACCAAACCAGCACATAAAGGCGAGCGAAGCGAGCCCTAGTATTGTATGGTTATTTTTATTATATACTTTTAAGAAAGCACTGATATGCAAACACATAAAGGCAAGCAAAGCAAGAAATCTTATTTTATGTTTAATTTTTTTCTAAATTCGACAAAAAAACTTATGTAAGCGAGCGAAGCGAGCCCTAGAATGTTATGTAAAAGTTTGATTCTATAGTTTTAATACATTATATTATGCAAATATCTGAGAACCCTTATAATGCTTGCAAAGCAAGCACTTTGACGGATTTTTATTATTATATAAAAAGCAAATTGGAATCTCTACTTTTTCCATGACTTTTGTTTTTGGTTAGTCTATAGTCGAATAGAATTCCGCTATAGGTTAATCAATTCTTTTCGCACACCTAGCAAATACGTAAAATTAAACATCCGATTACATATCGAATCTAATTTTTTTTTTCATCCAAAAGAGTTATAGATGTTTTATAATGTCCCTGATGAGACAGCTATAGAGTCAAGATAAACATAGAGACTGAGATATGTTGGCACATGTACAGAATTTTAAACACCTACCTCATGATTGTCTTTGATACTGCTAGTAGTTAGTCGTTTCATTTTTATAATCTTCTCTGACATATTTTCCTTTGATTTAATAACCAATTATGGGAGTGCTTTTAGTGTGTTTTATATCGGTTTAGAGCAAATTTTCTTTATATTGTGGTAATTTTTTTTATTATCACAAAAATTAACAAAATAATCGAGCTCGCTTCGCATCCCTTAGATGCTTTTGTGTTAATTGGAAATTAATGCACATTGGGCATTGGGCTCGCTTTGCTTGCCTTGATGTTCTTAAAAGTAGTAAAGTAGTCACGTTAAAGTGTAAATGCTCTGGCTCGATTCCTTTGCCTGTTGTAAGTTGTATAAAAACATGATATGATTCACTTTGTGTGCCTAGATGTATTTATGCATGTGTATGTACCGAATATATTTCACATTTCCAGGTATAAACACATTTTAGTAGTTTTTAAGATGCTTTAAGAGAGGAGGAGGTAAAGTAAACTACTTTATGTCAGTTTACTTAGAGTCAGAGGGACACACACTTCTGCTCACTTGGGCTGTTGGGCTGCTTATAAAACTACCTACAACCAGGATCCAAATCAGGCAGCCCGCAAGAATAGTAGCCTCTGCTACTATTGTATCACTGATTCATTTCTTGATTCAATCATAATATTATCAACCTCATTAACAGGGTAGGATACGAAATCCAGGGAGCTGTCTGATCCTATACTAAAACTAGACCCTTCCTCAAGCAATAGTTATTGCTTGAGGAGGAGCAACTAGAACTAGAAGATATAGCTTCTCTAGACTCAAGACTAAAGTAATATATAAACCAAGTAGGAAAACTTCTTTACTAACCTCTGTAAAAATATTCAGACATGCGTGATGAGCTAATAGGTGGCTCAAAAATAAAAAATAACTAAAATTAAAATAACTGCGCATGCGCTCTTCAGAATTTACGTTTTTTGCTTAATTTTATTGGCAACCCTGATGACGTTAGGTAAGTTTTACTTTTTTTCGAGTTTTCGTACTTTAACATGTACGTGATAATTTAATGAATTAGTATTAAATTCTGTAAAATAATTGTTACACTAATTTAGTTAAAGAAAAAGAGAAACTATAGTAAAGGTTAACTACATGTTTTTATTAAGATTTTGAAGAATTTACAGACAACAGTGTATTGCCTTAAATGTAACTTCAAATTACGATTCCTTTTACTATACTCAGAAGTTTTAGATTAAAGTAGTTAAACTACTAGTTAAAATTTATATTTGAAGGGAAAAAAACAAATATTACTCGCAACAATTTACCAAGTTAAGTAGTGCACACGAACATTAAAGTTTAATTGGTCGCTCGTTTTAAGTAATTTAAACAAACCAAGTATTTGAAAATATGCACTTAAATCTCTATTGGATGCGTCAAAACGTCTTTCTTACACAAATTATTAACATTTATACTAAACTGTACAAAGTAATAAATGTAATAAAGACAAACCTTTTGAGTACCGTAAATATAGTCTGTTTACATTGGTTAGGGTAAAACAAAATGGCCGCGTTATAGGAAAAGTTGAGCCAACTACCTGGTGGACAAAATGTGAGCTACATGCCAAGTCTGACAGAAATGGCATTTGTTTCCCTACTTGGTTTATATATTACTTGACTCAAGGCAATCACGTGTTAGCAATACTAACCTTACCATTACTCACGGTGTTCTCAGAACGTGCGGCCTCATACCCTAAACCTAATTAGAACCTTCTAATTAAAACTAACCCTTCTCTCAAAACCGGAACCGTTTTAAAACCAGGAGCTTTAAAATATAATAGACCATAATCTTAAACTGTCCGATACTTACTGTACCCATCTACTTCATTCACAAAATCCAACACCTATTTTTGTTCCCCCATTTCCTCTTGGACCACATATACCTCATCATCTTGTTTACGTACCTACTTGAATGTACTCAATGCGCCACCATCTAATACGGTAAAACCAAACGTCGTCTTTCGGAACGGACAAATCTTCACAATCAGTCACTTAGGTTGTTGTGTCATTACTATATGCGAGACATTTGGTTTCTCACGACCTCGGTCTGGGTAAATGCTTTATTCTCCTGGGGAGAAGTATGAACGAAAATCCGTTTCATCGTGAAACTTCAGACACACACACAACACACACACGCACACACACACACACACGCACACACACACACACACACACACACACACACACATATATATATATATATATAGCTATAAACTGGTATCTTTATTGCGTCAATTACATTGAATCATTGACGCAAGCCTGAAGCACTATGCCTGCAAATTTTCTTCAGGAGTAGGTTTAGCGCGTCAATATAAAACTACCTTCACTCACACTAATACAAGCACTCACACTATTAAACTGCAGGCATACTGCATCAATTTGTACATACATCGTTATCTTTTTGCATGTGCTTATTGCATCTGAGCAATAAACCTGCAATGTTAACATTAGAGTAGGATTATTGCGTCTCGACAACATGTATCTTTTTGAACGAACGTAAGTGAGTTCTTACATTTCAGAAGAATGGGACGGCGCGTTTGTTTGTGTGTTTGCGTGTTGTGTGTTTTACGTGTTTGTGTGTTTTGTTTGTTACGTGTTGCGATAACTGCCGTAAAAATTGACCGATTTGATAAAATTTTGTATACAGGTAAAACTAATTATGTGTCAGAGCTGTATAGTTTTTGGTAATATTCCGAAAAATTTTCAAAATGGCGGAACGGATAAAAAAAAATTTTGAGCGAAAAATCGTGTTGTATATCGTCTTAAAGCTCTTAAAGAGTAGAAAAAGAAAATATATGTTTCATGGTCAACATTTTAAAATTTTTTGAATAATTTAAAAATGGCGGCTAAAATAATGAATTTAAAAAATTTAAAATTAAAGGAATAACTCGAGTAATATATCGTTGTAAGCTCTTGATTAGTAGAACAAAATATGTTATATACTAAATTCCGAAAAATTCAACATGGCGGCCATAATTTAATATAATAATTAGTTTTTACTAATTTTATAAGAATTTACTAAATAAAGATCTATTGTAATATACTTTAGATACTTTTATACAAGTAAAATTAACTATATGTCAGAGCTGTATAGTTTTTGGTAATATTCCGAAAAATATTTTCAAAATGGCGGCCAATATGGCGGACCGGATAAAAAATTATTGAGCAAAAAAATCGTGTTGTATATCGTTTAAAAGCTCTTAAAGAGTAGAAAAAGAATATATTTTTCATGGTCAACATTTCAAAATTTTTTTTAATAATTTAAAAATGGCGGCTAAAATAATTAACTTAAAAAATTAAAATTTAAAGCGAGCCTTTTTAACTATGTATTATTATAAATATACAATCTAGCGAGCGAAGCAAGCCTTTTAACTATGTTTTATTAAAATAAAGCAATCTAGCGAGCTTCTTTACTATATTATTTAAATATACGCAATCTAGCGAGCGAAGCGAGCCTTTTTTACTATGCATTATTATAAATCTAGCGAGCGAAGCAAGCCTTTTTTACATTATATTTTATTATAATTATAAGCAATCTAGCGAGCGAAGCGAGCCTTCTTTTACTATGTATTATTATAAATATACGCAATATAGCGAGCGAAGCGAGCCTTCTTTTACTATTAATTATTATAAATATACGCAATCTAGCGAGCGAAGCGAACCTTTTTTACAATATACTTTATTCTAAATATAAGCAATCTAGCGAGCGAAGCGAGCCTATTTATAACTTTGTATTATTATAAATATAAGCAATCTAGCGAGCCTATTTTTTACTTTGTATTATTATAAATATAAGCAATCAAGCAAGCGAAACGAGCCTTTTTTACTATGTATTTTTTTAAAAATATCAGCAATCTAGCGAGCGAAGCGAGCCTTTTTTTTACTATTGATTATTATAATATACGCAATCAAGCGACGCGAAGCGAGCCTTTTTTTACTATGCATTAATATAATCTCATACCATAAGATGTAAGCATATAGAGATGGACGCTACTTATCTCATACTAATAGATGTAAGCAATAGAGATGACTCTACTTATCTCATACTAATAAATGTAAGCATATAAAGATGACGCTACTTATCTCATTCTAATAAATGTAAGCATATAAGATGACGCTACTTATCTCATTCTAATAAAATAAAGCATATAGAGATGACGCTACTTATCTCATACTAATAGATGTAAGCATATAGAGATGACGCCTACTTATCTCATAATAATATGATGTAAGCATATAGAGATGACGCTACTTATCTCATACTAATTAGATGTAAGCAAATAGAAAGGACACTGCGTATCTTATACAAATAAGAATGTAAGCATATAGAGATGACGCTGGCGTATCTCAATACTATAAGATGTAAGCATAAGAGATTAACTTATACTAATGAAATGTAAAGCATATAGAGATGACCTGCGTACTCATATAAAAGATGTAAGCATATAGAGATGACGCTGCGTATCTCATACTAATAAGATGTAAGCATATAGAGATGACGCTACTTATCTCATACCAATAAGATGTAAGCAAATAGAAAGGACACTGCGTATCTTATACAAATAAGATGTAAGCATATAGAGATGACGCTGCGTATATACAATAAGATGTAAGCATATAGAGATGACGCTGCGTATCTCATACAATAAGATGTAAGCATAGTGCGTATCTTATACGAAATAAGATGTAAGCATATAGAGATGACGCTGCGTATCTCATACTAATAAGATGTAAGCATATAGAGATGACGCTGCCAAACTTATACTAATGAAATGTAAGCATATAGAGATGACCCTGCGTATCTCATGCTAATAAGATGTAAGCATATAGAGATGACGCTACTTATCTCATTCTAATAAAATGTAAGCATATAGAGATGACGCTACTTATCTCATACCGAAGAGATGTAAGCATATAGAGATGACACTGCGTACTTCATACTAATAAGATGTAAGCATATAGAGATGACGCTACTTATCTCATTCTAATAAGATGTAGGCTTATAGAGATAACGCTGCGTATTTCATACTAATAAGATGTAAGCATATAGAGATGACGCCACTTATCTCATACCAATAAGATGTAAGCATATAGAGATGACGCTACTTATCTCATACCAATAAGATGTAAGCATATAGAGATAACGCTACTTATCTCATTAATAAAGATGTAAGCATATAGAGATGATTCTACTTTCTCATACCAATAAGATGTAAAGCATATAGAGATAACGCTACTTATCTCATACCAATAAGATGTAAGCATTTAGAGATGACGCTGCTTATTTTATACTAATAAGATGTAAGCATATAGAGATGACGCTGCGTATCTCATACTAATAAGATGTAGGCATATAGAGATAACGCTACTTTCTTATACTAATAAAATGTAAGCATATAGAGATGACGCTACTTATCTTATACTAATAAGATGTAAGCATATAGAGATGACGCTACTAATCTCATAATAATAATGTAAGCATGTAGAGATGACGCTACTTATCTCATAATAATATAATGTAACCATGTAGAGATGACGCTACTTATCTCATATTAATAAGATGTAGGCATATAGAGATGACGCTACTTATCTCATAGCAATAATATGTAAGCATATAGAGATGATTCTACTTATCTCATACCAATAAGATGTAAGCATATAGAGATAACGCTACTTATCTCATACCAATAAGATGTAAGCATTTAGAGATGACGCTGCTTATTTCATACTAATAAGATGTAAGCATATAGAGATGACGCTGCGTATCTCATACTAATAAGATGTAGGCATATAGAGATAACGCTACTTATCTTATACTAATAAAATGTAAGCATATAGAGATGACGCTACTTATCTTATACTAATAAGATGTAAGCATATAGAGATGACGCTACTAATCTTAATATTATAATGTAAGCATGTAGAGATGACGCTACTTATCTCATAATAATATAATGTAACATGTAGAGATGACGCTACTTATCTCATATTATAATGTAGGCATTAGAGATGACGCTACTTATCTTATACCAGATGTAAGCATATAGAGATGACGCTATTTACCTCATACTAATAAGATGTAAGCATATAGAGATGACGCTGCCTATCTTATACCAATGAGATGTAAGCATATAGAGATGGCACGGCTTATTTAATATTAACGAGATGTAAGCATATTGAGATGATTCTGCGTAACTCATACTGAAGAGAGATAAGCATATGGAGATGACTCTGCGTATTATGAAAAATAATTGTAAGCATAAAGACATAGCACTGAATATCTTATATCAAAGAGATGTTATTGCGTATCTCATATTCAAGATGCATATTGATATGAAACTTTGTATTGCATACTATAGAGATTTTACAGTGATGAGTCTATGTAACTTATACAACGGAGATGTAAGTATATTGAGGTTACGGAAGCATATTTAAAGTAATAGTTGAAAGCCATTATTTTGGTATTTGGAGGCCTCTTAAGCATTAACAAGCTTAGATATTGAAATGAGAGAATGACAAGAGTATAAATGTCTTATTTTAGTTAGATAATATAGACCTTTTATTTTTAATTATAGAATTTTAATTTATTTTTCTTTAATCTAAATCTACCTGCAGTAGCTTTTATTATAGGAAAAATTGTTTTGAATATTTGTTTTTAGCTCAAAGTGTAACTGTTTTCTCTTTTTTTTTTATTAATATCAAAAATACTTTATGTTCTATTATGAGGTATATTTTGTTGCTTAACGTACCTTTTATTTGAAGATTCCTAGCTGCTTTATTCTATTGCTAAACCACTTCACAAGCTCTGGCGGGAAATCACTCTTATCACATGTGATAATAATAATCGATGTATTTTATCATTTTAATTATAATATTTTAACAATATTATAATTATATTTCTGCTATTTTAAATAAGTAAACGAAACATTAGTAGTAATTTTGTGTTTTAAAATGTTTTGTGACATAATAAACTATCAGTGATAAATTTTCAAGTGCTTGTTGTTCATCTTTGAATGCCTTTAATGTATAAATGATTACATTGAATTAAAGGATATTTATTCTTTTAATAATATGTAATAACTTTCGTGAAAAATCTTTTGAGAAATCTCAGCACAGTATACTGCACTACTGCAATACACTAGCCTGAGCGGTGAGTCTAGTTTGGCTAAATGAACTGGGCACACAGCGGACTACTCATAAGTGCCACCATGTACGGAGGATGTGCTTCCTAGATGATTTAATGTGTCAAAACTCTGGGGTAAATCAGTTGAGTGGGATTTGAGAGAGACCGTTTTTACGGGTTTAAACGCAAAAAAAAGGCATCGTTACCTTTTAAGAACTCGCCATACGTCCTTGCTTTTCGTGCAAAATTGACAAAAGCGTTCCCCATCTTCACCATTTAAATTCTGTATTATCTGATGTTTTGATAACTGATGCTTGGCCCAACCTAGTACATTCTCCTGTATTTACCTAAACTTTACATTTATGTAAAAATACAAAATGTGTCATATTTATATTCTCACACCTATTTCTATGTAAATATAAGTGTCATCTCTATATGCTTACATCTATTTGCTATTATATATTTGTGTCATCTCTATATGCTTACATCTATTTCCTATGAAATAGAAGTGTCATCTCTATATGCTTACATCTATTTGCTATTATATATTAGTGTCATCTCTATATGCTTACATCTATTCCTATGCAATATGCTTACATCTATTTCCTATATATAAGTGCATCTCTATATGCTTACATCTATTTCTATGTGTCATCTCTATATATTACATCTATTTGCCATCTCTATATGCTCTATATGCTTAAATCTATTCCTATGAAATATTAGTGCCATCTCTATATGCTTACATCTTATTATGTATTTACAATAGTTACATAACATTAAACTTAAGTAAATTCAATAAATTGAAAATCAATTAGAAATCAAAATTCAACTGAGTATACTTTCTGTCAGAACAAAATGTAAACATAAGAAAACAGTGTCGTCAATAAAATAAATAAACTAAATAAACATGACAACATTTCCCCCCTTAAAAAATTAGGGAGAATATCTCTGTGGTGCTCTTGGCTTCCTAGCGGATCGTCTTAGAGGTCCTTGTACATTAGCGGTAGGATTGTTGTTCAATGGAGGGTCCGAGACCAGAGTAGGCTGTGACGGCTGCTCAGTTCTTTGGAGCTGATCAACATGTCTTCTATGGAAAGACCCCTCTACTTCTACCGTGTAGTGCAGCTGGCCATCTCGACTGACGATTTTTCCTAAGATCCATTTCTGATTAGGTCTATTATATTGTCTTACCGCTACTGTTTCGCCTACTTTAAAAACTCTATCTTGTAGGCAAAGATTATCTTTATACTGTTTGTATTTAACAGTAGATCCACGTCAGGTCTCATGCAGGTCAATCTGGTTCGGAGTTCTCGCTTTAAGAATAGTTGAGCTGGGCTTACTCCTGTTGTCATATTAGGGGCCCTTCGATACGCTAGTAGGAATGTTTGAAGCTTGTCAAATTGTTCCTGGGGAATCTTTTAGCGCTTTTAAGGTTTGTTTTAATGAGCCCACACACCTCTCTGCCTGACCATTAGACCAAGGATGAAAAGGTGCACACGTAATATGTCTAATGCTATTCATTTTCATAAAATCAGCAAACTCCTAACTAGTGAAAGCCGATCCATTGTCGCTGACCAAAATCTCTGAAAGTCCGTACCTTGCAAACAATTCTTTGAGCTTCCCGATAGTGGTTATCGTAGATGTTGAATTTACTAAGAATACTTCCATCCATTTGGAATATGCATCGGCTACTACCAGAAATGTGGAACCGCAAAAAGGACCAGCAAGTCGACATGGATCCGTTCCCCACTGTTTTAGAGGATATTCTTAATGATGAACTTCTGATTTTCTAAGCAGCTTTTACAGCTTCTAGTCATGCTTTCTATCTCTGCATCCATCTTTGGCCAATATATTAATGAACGCGAAAGCCCTTTCATCTTAACCACCCAATATGACATAAATGAAGTTCGTGCAACATTGCTTTTCTAAAACTTTGAGGGCACATACAACCGGCTTCCTTGAAATATACATCCACTTTCTAAGGTGTACGAAGATAACTGCCCTCCTAGTTTAAGCTCATTGTACAATTTTTTCATTTCCAGGTCTTTTTGCGTTTCCTCGGCTACTTCTTAGGTGAAATAGGTAGGGTGTCCATTTGGTGATATTAAGTACAGTCCTAGATCATCCTGCCTGTATATTTCTTCTGACTTAAGAGGGCAATCTAGACATACAATCCGCATTTCCATGATTGTCAGTTTTACGGTACCGATATCGAACAGGAACCCTTGAAGAAACATAGCGTAACAACCGGGCTGCGCTTAAACAGGGAAGTCCAGTTTTATTTCCAAAAATATGGACTAATGGCTGATGGTCTGTATATAGAATAAAACGTTGCCCAACAAGTAATAAAAAATTTCTCAACTCCTCATTGAATGGCTAACGCTTCTTTGTCTAATTGAGAATATTTTTTTGAGTTGGCGATAGTGTATTTGAAGCATAGGCTATGGGTCGTTCCTTACCATCCGGATACTGGTGTGATAACACGGCACCCATACCTACCGGAGACGCGTCTACAGCTAGAATTAGAGGCAACATCGGATCAATAATGAGCTAAAATTTTAGAAGAAGTTAATTCTAATTTGATATTATTAAAAGCTTCTTCGCACTTTTTATTCCAAATGAAGGGTATGTCTTTTTTAGTCAATTCGTTTAGAGGGTATGCGACTGTTGAAAGGTGCGGGAAAAAACGCCTATAAAACGTAACCATCCAAATCTTTAACCTCTTTAACGTTTTTAGGCTGGGGAATGTCCTGTAATGCTTTTATTTTTTCTGCTGTCGTATGAATCCCGTTTCGATCAATTTGAATCCCAGATAGATGACTTCACTTTTAAAAAATCGCTTTTGGCCTTATTGACTCTTAAATTAGCTGTAGACAGTCTTTTAAGAACGGTTTCAAGCCGGTCCATGTGTTTTTTCTTGTTTTCCCCGTTATAGCAATATCATCAAAAAACACACACTCCAGGAATATTCCCTAGCAACGAGTCCGTATATCTTTGCCACTCGGAGGGCGCTGAACTTATCCCAAACATTAATCTGTTGCACTTGTACAGTCCTTTATGGGTGTTAATTGTAAGAAGTTTAGTGCTATCTTCTGTTAACCTCATGTGTAGGTACGCTGTACTTAAGTCCAATCGCGTAACTGTTACCCCCGTTCAGTTTAGCAAATAATTCTTCTGTTTCTTGGCAAAGGATATTGCGTTTACGTGTATCGGATTCAGTGTTACACTATAGTTGGCGCATAGACGAATTTCCCATTGGGCTTAACGACTGGCACTACCGGGGTTGCCCAATCTGAAAAAGAAACTTAGAAATTACTTTTGTCCTTTCCAGATGGTCAATTTCTTCGTCTATTCTTGTTTTTAAAGCAAGAGGGACTGGTCTAGCTTTTCTGAAAATTGGTTTTGCGTCAGGTTTTAAATGTATTTGACACTCGTAATCGTTAATTTCTCCTAAATTTTCCTCAAATACTTTTGGATACTTGGCTAGAAGTTCGTCCAGTTCCTTGTTAGATATTTGAGCCTTAACTGTTAAGTCATTTCCGAGTGAGTAAATAGAAGGTAATTTCATGTCAAGTTTAAATATCCAATCTCTCCCAAGTATGGTGGGTAAGTTATTTTCAACAATAAAGAGTTTTAATCTTCGCACCGTGTATTTGTACTTTACTGTTACCCAGGCCACACTAGAGGCTTAACTGTTTCTTGACTGTAGCTTTAAAATTACAGACGTTTGTTCGTAGTTTTATCTTAGAAATTTTCCTGAAATTTGCAACCCATGACCGAGTAAACCGCTCCAGTATCATCTCCAATCTTGGCAGGAGCCCCATCAATCGTTAAACCAATCATAATAGGTTTTTTAAAATGCTCACTGTCAGATTTTTTACTAGAGTCTACAACTTTCTAATATGCATAGGTATGGTTTCTTCTACTCCCTCGTAATATATATCTTCTGCAGAGTCTTGTCGTGAAGACGACTCGCAAGCGATTCATGTGACCCCTGACTTGTTCTCAACATCTGTTTTTCCTTGCTTTTTTTGTTTGTTCCTGCTACTGTTTCTTAACTCTACAAACAGCTTCAACGTGATTTTTTTTCTTGCAAAAGGTGCATTTTAACCCCTTTTCTGTACAATCCCTTACTGTATGGGGACCCCCACATCGATAGCATATCACAGAGTTTTTATTTTGCTCATAGTGTTGAGGTGAAGAAGTCTTAACTTGGTTGCATGAAGAGGTAGTATTTTGAGGTTGAGCACTCTCAGCCAGCATATTAAACGGTTTATGCGAACGTAAAGTTGTTCTGAGCTCGCATTAGCACGTTCCATTGCTGTGGCTATCTCTATTGTTTTGTCTAGAGGTATATTGTCTTCTTCGAATAGACGATCTAACCACAGCTTTTGAACGTAATCCGCCTACAAAGACATCCCTTAGTATACCGTAGACAGCATATTTTCAGGATACTTGCAGAAAGAAGAGAGTTTTCGAAGTTCCGACAAGTAAACCGATAAGCTCTCCCCTTCCCGTTGTTTCCGGTTCACCAAAGCATATCGACAGGGAATTATTAACGGACGAGGTTGTAAATGTGTTATGAGAACCTCTTTTAATTCCTCAAAAGTCTTTTGCTTATATGTCTCAGGGTATAAGAGACTTTTTAAAAGAGTAAACTTGTCTGGACTTAATACTGAACTAACGTTTTGGCCCGGAGGCTTTCATTAACATTTTGGACGTCGAGATATGCAGTAAACCGTTCTAAATAAGTCTCAAAAGTTTCTAGTGTCTCATCAAATTTATCGAAGGAAAGTCCCGGCACACCTCTGCTTGCACCGGGATTGGAAGGAACAATATCGTTCTGCCTAGCAGAGCTGTTAGCATTTTCTAGTAAACACGTAACCGCAGCTTGAAGGCTTTTATTTTGTTCCAAAATAGCTTTTAGGAAATCTGTTGTCTCAGATTCCTCTTGATATTGTTTTTTTTAGTTTTTACCATTCTTGGTGATTTTTCGTATAATTAATATCTTGGCAATCTGTCCAGCGCACTATTATGTTTACAATAACATTAAAACTTAAGTAAATTCAATAAATTGAAAATCAATTAGAAATCAAAATTCAACTGAGTATATTTTCTGTCAGAACAAAATGTAAACATAAGAAAACAGTGTCGTCAATAAAATAAAATAAACTAAATAAACATGACACATCTATTTCCTATGAGATATAAGGGTGATCTCTATAGGCTTACATCTATTTGTTATTATATATAGTGTCATCTCTATATGCTTATATCTATTTGCAATTATACAGGGTGGTACATTTCATATACATCACCTCGACTAACTCAGCTTCTTCTAATGGAGCAATCGCCGTTAAATTGGTATCTACCCCACTAAATCGACTACCAGGAGTTTAAATAAGCAATCATATTTTTGGTTATCGTCTTGCAAGTATGGTATTTAGATTGCTAAACTGTATTTTTTGGCGATAACTTTTTTAATATCATATTTGAGCATACTTTGATAAGACCTTTTCTGCACTAAAAACAACAATTTGTTACCAATATCACATTTGCTAGGGCACTTAACCGTCACTTTTAAAAGTTGATTCATCAGTCCACAAGACTTGCCTATTAAAAATGAAGAGGTTTGGAACATAATTTCTTCGGCCCATCGGCACAACTCTGTCCTTCTTCATAATCCTGAGCAGTCAAGCTTGATGTAAATTGATCTTTAACGGCTAAAAACGGTTGTCCCGCGAGATCCGTAAATCCATAGCATGGTTGGTACCACACACCTGGCAATTTTGCGAACACTAGCGTTTGGATGAACATCAATGTAGGTCAGCACAGTAATAATGAGTTGTTCAGTTCTCACTGGGCGTGGCCTATTGTCGTTTCTATGAGCAGCGAAATCACCATGATCTCCCCCCCTGAAATGAAGCGCTAGAAAATCTGATAGTGAGGATGACACTTCCCAGGATACATCTCCCGATACAGCCGAGCAGCAGCCCTGGCACATCTCCTTGCTCCTCTAAAATCTTTAGCACATCACAATACTCTTCATTGGTGTACATTATTACCCAAAAAGTTTATAAAAAAACTACGGTAGTAGATAAGAAAAAGGTTTAATTAGAGAAAACGAAATCAATCACAAGAAAACACTTCTTCAACGAAAACCGATAAAGGGATGAATAATTTTTTTCTTTGAATTATTAAATTCAATATATATTTTTATTATTGTTTTTAATGTAATAAATGGAAGGGATATTGCTAACGGCTTGAAGATAAACTAATAAATAGATATACAATTTATGTTCATTTATTTTTTTCAGTAGCAAATGTTGCAATAGGAATAAAAGAGACTGTTATCTAATAATATTACTTTGTTTTTCTTAATAAATTAGCTAATTAAACATCAACATTAGTTACAAATAGTAACATAAATAAACAAGTTATAAACTAAAATTATTAAATCAAATAATTTTTACATAAAATAGCCTGGGAAAGCAATATTGGTTGAGTAAAAAGACACAGTTGTAGTGTTAAGTCAAAACATTAAAAAAAAAGACTTCGAACATAGATACTTGCTAGTGAAACAACAACAACAAAAAACATAAAAATGAAATTGTAATAAATATTTGTAATAAAATTACATGTTTTCTGTTACTATAAAATCTTTATAAGTATTTCAACTACTTGTGTATATCAAACAATAGCTCTGTCGAAAATTCTGGAATTTTCAAACATCGGTATATAATAAAAATAAAAGAACTAAAATTTTATAATTTAAAACAATACAATTATGAATCATTTTACAATATTTTTTATACAAAAATTAATATTAATTCAGTACTTTATAAATAAATAATTTACATTAAAAAAAATATTCATAGCCGTATAAGCTATAGCTTGTGCACGGCTAAAATAAGTAAATATTGTTAAGAATGAATTGCAGTTTCAAAAAAGGAACCAGGGGGATACTTTAAGGTTTAATTACAGACAGATACCAATTTTCAGTGATTAGAAGCTGAGTTAGTCGAGGTGATGAATTCTGGTGTACCAAATTTCGGAAATCAAAAAAAGTAAAAGTACTTGTGTATGTCAAACGATAGCTCTATAAAAATTGCCGGAATTTGTAGTATGGGTACCAAATTGTTTTGTTTGTAGTGTACTTTTAGAAAAAGTCCATATCATGGTATGTTACATTTAAAATTCAAAAGTTATCGACAAAAACACAAATAGGCAATCTNGAAAAAAGTTATCAACTAAAAACACAAATAGGCAATCTGATTACCATACTTTGCAAGACGATTACCAAAAATATAATTGCTTATTTAACTCCTGTAGTCGATTTAGTGGGGGTAGGTACCAATTTTACGCCGATTCCTCTATAAGAAGCTGAGTTAGTCGGGGTGATGTATTCTGGTGTACCAAATTTCGGAAATCAAAAATAAGTAAAAGTACTTGTGTATGTCAAACGATAGCTCTATAAAAATTGCCGGAATGTTGTAGTATGGGTACCAAATTGTTTTGTTGTAGTGTACTTTTAGAAAAAGTCCATATCATGGATGCTCTATTTAAAAATTTAAAAGTTATCGACAAAAACACAAATAGGCAATCTGATTACCATACTTGCAAGACGATTACCAAAATATGATTGCTTATTTTAAACTCCTGGTAGTCGATTTAGTGGGGGTAGGTACCATTTTACCCGATTCCTCTATAAGAAGCCGAGTTAGTCGGGGTGATGTATTCTGGTGTACCAAATTTCGGAAATCAAAAATAAGTAAAGTACTGTGTATGTCAAACGATAGCTCTATAAAAATTGCCGGAATTTGTAGTATGGGAACCAAATTGTTCGTTTGTAGTGTTTTTTTAGAAAAAGTCCATTCATGGTAAGTTACAGTTTGAAAAAAGTTATCAACAAAAAAACACAAATAGGCAATCTGATTACCATACTTGCAAGACGATTACCAAAAATATAATTGCTTATTTAAACTCCTGGTAGTCGATTTAGTGGGTAGGTACCAATTTTACGCCGATTCCTCTATAAGAAGCTGAGTTAAGTCGGGGTGATGTATTCTGGTGTACCAAATTCGGAAATCAAAAATAAGTAAAGTACTTGTGTATGTCAAACGATAGCTCTATAAAAATTGCGGAATGTTGTAGTATGGGTACCAAATTGTTTTGTTGGTAGTTGTACTTTTAGAAAAATTCATATCATGGTATGCTTCTATTTTTAAAATTTAAAAAGTTATCGACAAAAACACAAATAGGCAATCTGATTACCATACTTGCAACGATTACCAAAAATATGATTGCTTATTTAAACTCCTGGTAGTCGATTTAGTGGGGTAGGTACCAATTTTACGCCGATTCCTCTATAAGAAGCTGAGTTAGTCGCGGTGATGTATTCTGGTGTACCAAATTTCGGAAATCGAAAATAAGTAAAAGTACTTGTGTATGTCAAACGATAGCTCTATAAAAATGCCGAATTTTGTAAGTATGGGACCAAATTGTTTTGTTTGTAGTGTTTTTTAGAAAAAGTCCATATCATGGTAAGTTACAGTTTGAAATTCAAAAGTTATCAACTAAAAACACAAATAGGCAATCTGATTACCATACTTGCAAGACGATTACCAAAAAAATGATTGCTTATTTAAAACTCCTGGCAGTCGATTCAGTGGGGGTAGATATCAATTTTTACGGCGATTGCCTCCATTAGAAAGCTGAGTTAGTCGGGGTGATGTATTAAAACGTTCCATCTGTGTATTAGTGTCATATCTATATGCTTACATCTATTTCCTATGCATATTGGCACGTTGACGTAATAAGACTACTCTTTTTTAATTGAGGCAATAACCTACTCTTGTGATCTAGGTGCAGGTTATTGCGTCGAAGCAATAAGCACGTGCGAATAAGTAAGATGTATGGAGTATATTTTTTGGTATTCATACAGACTTAATGCGTCGACGCAATAAACCTACTCTTAAGAAATTGATGCACTAAGCCTACTATAATCGATATTTATATATATATATATATATATATATATATATATATATATATATATATATATATATATATAATATATATATATATATATATATGTGTGGTGTGTGTGTGTTGTAATTATAATATATATAAATATGTATAATTTTACTTGTGAATATTACATTTTATTAATAAAATTAAATAATTACATTTTTATTGCATTAAATTGTTTAAATTGTTTGTAACAGGTATTTATATTCATCGATAACAAGCTGATTTTCACCATAATGGTGTTTTAATTTAGTAATTGTTAATCCATTTTATTTACTCACTAAAATAATTAATAACTCACTTAAATTTACTGTTGTTTGTAAAATGTTTGTTAAATGATCCCTGTAAGTTTTATCATTTCTGGGTTAAACCGGAGCCTGATTCTATATTTAAAATCCTGGTATAATGGAAATATTTATCCACGAAATATTGACAATTGTTTTAGCACCGATTATCGTTCTATTAATTTTTAACTCATTTATTACAAGTTAACAAGCAGTAAAGTAATAAAAAATATTTCTATCTGCTTCCATGCTAATCCTATGATAAAAAAATTTAATCACCCTGACGTTTTCCTGCTATTGGTATTGCCAACCCAACAAGTATCTCTTTGAATTGCTAATAATAATATATCTATACACAATTTGATACGATTTTGCCAGTGATAACTATATCAGCGCTTAAAACTTAAAACTAATCACTCAGATATTGTTTTAGTTTGATTTCTCTATTTTTAATTGGTTTGAAATACAAATTTCAACATACGTGCATGGCAACAGTTTTTTTGTTATTAATGGTATAATACATTAATATAATAAATTATATATTAATAATTGTCAGTTTAAATTAATTTATAATGTGATATTCAATCAAAATGTGATTCTTGTAAAATTACTTCTTGTAATATATGTGATATTTTTACTATCTCCCCTCTCTTAGGTATAACTTTTTTTAGAGACCCCTTTCTCCAAGGAAATTTGGAATAGCACCAGGTTAAACCTTGGAATGAAGTTATTAATGCTGTATGTAAGGTTCCCATTTATAGGTACTCGTATAGTAAGAACAGGAGTTTATTTTTGTGAAATAGATTCTTATAAAAATGTTTGTCAATCATGAAATTTTATCCGGAATTATTTCCAATACAACTATTTATTTATAAAATTTACGGACTAATGTCCTTTTACAACAGAATAATTGTGTTCTCATATAAATATTAAAGTTGAAAAAAATTTAAATGTGAATAAAAAATATTAAAATAAAAAAAATTAAAACCAATTACAAATTAAAAAAGAACAAAATTGAAAGTAAATTCTAAATATATTTTATCATTCAAAAAATAATACAAATATAAAAACATGAACAGAAGGCAGAACAGCATAAGCGATAATAAACACTTTTAATTATTGAAAATTAAACAAAGATTAATCTTGTTACAGTCAGAAGCTATAATAAGTTTCATATAAAATAATCAAATTTTTATTTAAATATGTTAATAATTTAATGTTTACATGTTATATATTTTGTATATGTAATAAATCATAACATATTTAAATATGTCATTGAATATAAATGATGAACAATGATCCAATGCTGCTTGTTTTCTTATAATATAAAAATTTAACAGAACAAAATACTCACTATGTAGCATATTTTAAAACTATAATAAAAACAAAATAAGTATACATATAATATTTATATTTAAATTAAAATTTAAAGCGTTAGTTTTTTTTTTTTTTGATGGAACAGAACAATTAAACATATCCAATGTATACATGTACCTATTTGCTTCTCTCTGAAATCTCTTTAGAAGAGAATTTAATATATATTATCGGAACCAGAGTACCTGTTATCAATTTGAAACGTAAAAGTTATGATCGTTTCAAATTAAATGCGTAATTTCCACAAATATTTGGGGGGGGGGGGAGCTAAGCCCCTTGTAAGCCTTTTAATCTTGGAAAAAAAGTTGGCTTATTATATTACATTTCAGAGGACTTGACAAAGCTCCCCAAAGTTTCCCTGTAAGTCAACCTATGATAACAATTCGTAAGTGTTAACTGAATTTCGATAATTTAATAATCGTAATTTTTATTATGAAAATTCGCTAAAGGCATCTGAGTTGTTTGAACATTATACTCGTATATCTAAATCCTGGGCCCCATCTTTTTAATCCGGGGTGATTATATTAAATATATTTCTTAACACCATCTAAGAGATGGTTCAGTTGCCAAATTCTAGCTTTATACTCAGCCACTCGTAAAGATTCCAAATTATTTTATATTATTTTTATTTTAATTATTAGAGACACGCTACGTTTACATTATGTATGTACGTCAATTAGAAGACTCCTTGAATTGACCTATGTTTGAAAACTTGTTACAATTGTTAATGTATCAAGTTAAATTGTGTATTACATATTATTGTTGTAGATTTTGTCAAAATATGTATTTTAGGACATAATAAATATAATTAGGCCGGCTATATGTAATGTCGCTTTTTTACCACAAGATAGTTAATAAAATGTCTAAGATACAAATATTGAATTGAACAGTTGAGGGGGTGGATGGGTGTATTAAAAAAAATAAATTACCTTGGTCATGGTTCCTTGAATATAGAAATAGTTTAATCATTTCACCTATACCTAGTTTTAGAATTATCTAAGTTTAAAAGTTGGTTTAGGCACAGTTTAATGTAACGAAGACATTTCAGAAACTATTTTCAAAAAGAAGCGATTCAGAATCAAACGATATTTTTTATGTAATTGTAAAAGTTAAAGCTAGTTACAAATGTGCTTTAGAGACGCAAGCCTATTTAGTGTTAGTGGCCTCCAAAAAAGTTTTATAAAATGTTATTTTCATCAATTAATTAGATTGCTAATATGGTATACGAGTAGGTCAGATTTTGACGACTTGTTTAGTTTTCGTAATTAATAACATTGTCTCTAATCCTTCTTCATTCAAGGAGTCCTTTTTAAGGAATGGAAATTATACAAACCCGAGCAAAAATATCTCTTGGCTCTCTTAGGGTTTATGTTCCCTTTATTTCTTTATATAAAAATATCTACCTTCGACATTTTTTTAAACATTGTTTTCTTTGTGTGCTTTATTTATTCAGGTTTCGAAAAAAGGTTGCCAGATTTATAAGCCTGATGGGGATAGCCTAAACAATAGTCGTTCCAGTTTTACTTTTCCTCATTTATGCCGTAGCGTAGGTATAAAGGAAAAGTATAGTGTATTTGCAAAAAAATTCAAAACCGGGATGAAACCGGATTTATCCGCTTTTATGCGTTTTTAAGGCCTCCTAAGTGATTTTCGCGAAGTTGTCTGTCTGTATGTGTGTGTGTTTGTGTCTGTTATCATCGTAGCACCCAGTGTATTTATGCTAGAGAGTAAAAATTTGGAACAAAAATCAGTCTACTGCTGCAGTCGTGCTATTCGGAAAATAATTATTTATGACGTCATTAACCCGCAATAATGACTCAGCAAAAATTTCGAAAAATCATAAAACGCATAAAAATGATGCGATCGGATTGAGATTTGGGCCGCATGTGACTATGTATAAGACCATAGAACATAGTCTTTGTCAACATATGTGACAAGTTTCATCTCGTTATCAGCATTAATTCAATTGGTCCAATTGAGTTGAAATTTTGTACAAGTGTATATTATTACCTAATAAATAAGTACACTAAGGATGAGCCTAGCGAATCCGATGTAATGAGGAAAAGTTCAGAGGTACCCCGAACCCGATTTTTATTATAAGTCAAGATATGGATTAAACTCGTAAAAAATTTAATTTGCATTAACTGTTAGCTTAATTTAGTTTTTGGCATCATTTCCAAACACATTTTGGCATTTAGGTTTTCCATGCAAAACAATTTATATAATTTTTTAAATTACTATATTACGATATATTATTAGCAAACAAAAACACCAGTGAACAATTCTCGCTAATTTATTAAAATTTGTTAGATGCCTTGCTATTTTTAACCTTCCCACGAAGTTGTAAGTTGCGTGGTAATTTAACTTTTAATAGTCACCCAGAAATGACTGTATATTGGATAACTAGAGTACTATGTTTTGGGTTTTTTTAACTTAAAACCCAAAGGGGGTCAATTAACTTGGGTATACTCGTACTTGGAATTAGTATTTTACTAATTTAAGGGGTTTGCGTTTAGTACACTGTAGTATAAACTACTTTTGTACGAGTACTTCCCTCTTTCTCAAACATTTATTATAATTGTAGTATGAATTACCCTAGGAAAAGATTTACCCTAAAAAAATTACCCCGCCTTATAAAAAACGTTACAGAAAAAATAAAACTGGAACGACTATTGTTTAGGCTATCCCCATCAGGCTTATAAATCTGGCAACTTTTTATCGAAACCTGAATAAATAAAGCACACAAAGAAAACATCTGATCCATACATATTTTAACAAATTTCCTTTAAGGAACAATGGTGAATAAATAATTAATTTAAAAAATAATAATTTAATTACCTTAATCTCAACTAATAAATAATAAACAAATCACAAAATAATAAAGTTAGTCATAAGTACATTCATTGAATTTTTAATTCATGAAAAATTACGTAAAGACGATCGCGAACTATAAGAGAATAAAAAGAATTATAGAAATAATATTGAGTAGGTTTAGATGCGAACACTGCAAGAAATAAATTCTGACTGAAGATGAAATTCTGGCACTAGATCAGGTTTAAAACATACGAAATAAAATAATAGAAAACATGGGCTCGTTGCGACTCTTGACTAGTTTAAATCGTATTTAACCCTATTAATTCATTATTCAATTTCGAGCAGCACATAATAAATAATAATTGTTACTGGTTATACAAAGTCATTTATGCTGTTAGAAATTGTACAAAGTTTCATAGGCCAAGTTTTAGATAGAACTTAAACAGATGGAGTATAATAGACTGTTTGGTACTAATAATATACATCACATAACATCAATTCTTTATTTCGAACTAATATTTGACATGTATGAACTAAGCGTACATATGCATGAGTATTCCCCTGTATATAAGAGAATCAGGGGAGTATTCCCCTGTATATAAGAGAATTAGGGGAGTATTCCCCTGTATGAATAAGAATTAGAGGAGTACTTCCCTGTAGGTAAGAGTAACAGAGGGGAATTCTGCTGTATGAATGAGTATTAAAGTAATATGCTCCATCGTGAATGATTATCAGAGGATTATGTTCCTGAATAAATGAGTATTAGAGGAGTGCGCTCCTTTATGAATGAGTAACAGTGGAGTATGCTCCTGTATGAATGAGTATTAGAGTAATATGCTCCATCGTGAATGATTATCAGAGGATTATGTTCCTGAATAAATGAGTATTAGAGGAGTGCACTCCTTTATGAATGAGTAACCGAGGGGTATTCTCCTGTATAAATGAGTATTATAGGATTATTATCTTGTGTTTGGAAGTATCAGAGGAGTATTTTCCGTAATAAATGAGAGGGATTTTTAAAATTCTCTCTCGCTGGAAGTCTGCTGATTTTATTTTTCATTATAAAATTAAGAACTCAAAATTAGATTCTACTAAACTAAAAATTAGCGAATAACTAAAAATAATTCTGGCACAGAGGTCCGCAAGCCGGGCGAATTTTCTTTTAAATGCACGCTTTCATGATATCAATTCAATTATTGCTAAATTTTTTAGTATATATGTAAAGTGTAACGTCAAAACTCGTTTTTCAATTTTTAGAATTTTCAAAGAAAAGACGCATATTTATTCCATAGGATTATACACTACACGACACAGCGTTATTTGCACTCGTTTGAAGCTCAGTTTATGGTAAAGTAAACTAAAATTCTCTTTTTAGTTTATAGTAATTCGTAGCGCATTTTCAACGAAAATACGTCAAAGTTTTGACGTTACTGCTGAGGTTATTAAATATATATGGACAAATTAAGCGAAATTTGGATTGATACTCAAAACTCGTGCATTTGGAAGAAAATTCGCCCGGCTTTTAGACTTCCGTGCTAGAATTATTTTGATGTTTTAAACTTCAATACTAAAAATAAAACGATTAAAATTAGCTCCAAAACTTAGATTCGAACCTTAGAACCCTAGTTTTGAGTAGATTTATTGACATTGGACCGGTTTCATTGAATTCAGCAACATATCATATTTATACATATTCATATAATATAGCAACTATTTTGAATTTTACCGATTTTTTGAAAATTTTGCTGACTCAGCAAACCGGGTGGATGACGTTACAACAACCTGGTTTTTAATAGGTTGATTTAAAATATAAATCCGTAAGATAGCGTGTTTACACAAATCCGCTAAATACATTCATATATGCTATTGCTCTGGTAATGAAGCATAGACCGAAAACTAGAGCAAGAAATGGGTTGTTGAGCAGAGCAAAGAACTAAGCTTTTGAAGGAAATTCGTTCTATGCAATCTCTACGCCATAATTATTTGTGATGAATTTCTTAGGATATTTACATCTCGTACTGCATATAACAAATACTTTTTTTTGCAAAAAAAACCCCTGCATTGCCGAGCTGGGTTTTAATGCATTTTTTCTGTTGACACAAATTAGTTTCTGTTTAAAACGAAGTTTCAATGTTAAACTGTTGACCCAAAAATGAGATTTATTACGTTTGTCTAACCGTGTATATGTGATCCCAATCTCAATGCTCACATCTACCTCCCTGATCTTGGAATAAACTAAATTTTATAAATAGAAAACAAAAAGATATGAAACAATAATTCGGTCAAGCCAGTATTCACACTTAATAAACATATAAAAGAATAATTCTTGTAAAGCATTCTTCTTTTTCTGTAATCTACTATAAATTAAACCGCTAAAACCAATGATTATAATCATAGTTGTATAAATTAAATTATTAATAATATTAAATAAAAGAAACTTGAATAGAACTTGTATCAATACTTTAAAAAACCGGTACGGGGTACCTCGGAACTTTTCCACATCACATCCCATTCACGCTCAGCCTCCCTACTTTGGACTTGCTTTTTTCGTCCTCAACTGTTGTTGAGGTTGAATTTATTTGAGTCGTTAAATTTATTCTGTAACACGTCTTCGGACTCGCTTCGCACTTCCTCAGATAGTAAATAAATCCGTTTTATTCCCAGCGGTCACCCATCCAGGCCCTGAACACGCTCAATGCTGCTTAACTTTTATGATCTAACAAAAGTCATGGATATACTTGTCGTATATTGAAAGAAAAGTTGGTGTACTTATTTATTTTTTTAAATGTTATTTAAAAATAATGTATTTTTACATAGTTTTTTCGCGACCATAATTGTATGCGACCCTATTCTCTTGAATCACAGGGATAATACCCGACTTTTTTATTGACACATCTGTTAATAAGACCATCAAGTGATCTCGACTATCCCAGTGATCTCGACAATTTCAACACTTAGTTTCACATTGTATAATAGTGAAGGACTCCTGACGGTCCAACCCACGGACCCTGGAGTAGGCTTATCAGTTGTAAATATTATTTTGCTCTATTTTGTAAATACAAGTCTTTTTCTTTCTAATAGAATGTCAAACTGTAACTGACAAAACAGTAAAAGAAGGAAAAAAGTATGTTGCGCTTATTAGAAACCCGAGATTGAATTTGGGACCTCAAGTTAGAAAAACTTTTCTTGAGTAAGTTGAGATTGAAAAAATATCCTGTTTTGTGTATTATACTGTTTGTTTTGGTTAACATTATCTTCTTTTATGAAAAATAAATAAGTTTATTTTTTTTAAGCACTCATAAATAATTATGCTATTATTACACAGTTTTTTAAAAAATCTATTTTATTTTAAAATATAAAGTTTTTTATACGCTTCAAGATTAGCTCTTTTTATGAATTGCTAAATTTGTGTCAATATTTTTCTAGTATATTTTTCTAGTATATTTTTTTCTTATTTCCTTTGATATAATCAGCAACTACGGATCTGACGTTCTTAAGGTTTCGATTTCGCGTAGGGCTGGGTGATACACTTCTCTCCAAGTAAGTCAATTCTCGTTCGAGGATGGTCCGCCTAGAAACTCGCTTTTCCGACCCTGGGAAAGATAGTTCTCGACGGGTTTTAATGGTTTTATCAACAGTATCGTTAACAACTTTAGAATCTGAAACGGCATCTGATGAAACTGTAAAAGAAGGAAAAACCATATTATGCGACTATCTTCAGATAAAAATCCCAAGATTATTATGCGTATAGAAGGTTCTATAACGACATAGACGACACATTGTATAAAAGGTTCTATACGTATTGTAATATTAAATTAATAATTACATTATATGCATAATGAACACGTAGAACTGTTTTTCCAAAGCCACTCAAAAGCGCAAACTATAGCATCTACACCCCATTAAATCCCTGTAAGTAAAGCATTTAAGTAACCTCAAGTATTAAGACGAGTGTTGAATAACAATTATGAATATTATATTAAATTCAGAAATCATCTCTGACTATTACTCTCACCTGAACTGACTTTTATTGTTCAGAGTTTTAAAACAGTTTCATCTTTTTTTTTGTTAAAACTGTAGAAATATTTTTGGTTTTGATCATTTAGCGCTCAACAAAAACAGCATTTGTTTTGACAACATATCTATGGAGGCGCCATCGACCAAAAGAATTATTTCCTTTACAGATATTGGGCAGACTGTTAACTGATTAAAAACTATATAAAAAATAAATAAATCATATTACTCTTCTTGTTCAGTTTAACAGGCGAGGTATCTTTGGTAACACTGAGCCATGTGGGAACTTTACTTGGACTAACATCTCTTGACTGAGCAAATCTCACGCTTCTCTTGGGCGAAACACTTCGACTTGGTCCTTTAGTTTCATCTACATCCTTATCTGCATCCATATTAGGTTCTTTCTCTTCAACTGTACCAGTATCGAATAAATTAGTCGATGTTTCCGACTGATCTCTGATAAAACTATTTATCGAATAATAGTTTTCATGGTTTTCAACGAAATAGTCAGAAGAATCACCCTTTTCATTTACTTTGCTTGGGATAGAGTGCATATTGATTTCATTGTCATCAAATTTAATTTCAATCATAGATAAATTCGAATTATCGAATGTAATATTTGATTTCGTATAAATATCTTCTGTTAATATCGAATAATTATCAATATTTGAATATTCATTCTTAAAGTCGTCTTTTAGGTAATTCATTTTAGTGTAAGAGTTTTTAATTTTGGAATTTGTATCCATACTGACATCATTATTAATTTTTTCATACTTGTCTAAGCCGTTGACTTTATTATTCAAAAATTCATTTTTATTTGTAAAAAAGTCTCTTTCTTTTGAATATTTCATCAGATCCGAATTATCATTTACGATTAAATCGGATTCTTTCGAATATTTTCCAACATTGTTGGCAAGCATATCCGGCTCTTTGTCGTTAATTTGCACATCACCGACTTTGGCATTAAATTCAGATAAATTTATTTCCAGAGAATCGTTATTGTAAGTTAAATTGGATTCTTGTTTGATGGCGAAATCGTTTAAGATGTTATGATTTAGCTCCTCGTCGATTCTTTTAAGCTCTTCGAGACAATTATCTGAGTAGTTTTTAATTTTTATTTCAGATTCTACAGGTTTCTGTACCGAAATATCTGTTACATCTGTCTTTTCTTTTAACTCATCCTCATTGTACTGAAAACATAAAAACTAGATACAAATAAGTGGTTTCAAACAAAGCAGTTTCCTCCTGGTTGAAGAAGCGACGAATATATATATATATATATATATATTATATATATATATATATATATATATATATATATATATATATATATATATATATATATATATATATATATATATATATATATATATTTATATATATATATATATATATTATATATATTATATATTATATATTATATATATATATATATATATATATATATATATATATATATATATATATATATATTATATATATGTATATTTATCGATTAAACCCAGTCTGGAGTTTACACGACCACTTAAAACGAGCAAAAAGTCAAAGAAACCGGTGGTAAAAACCAAAATACGGTAGGTAATCAACAAAGGTCAATTAGGATATCGTTTCATTTTTTTGGGCTCTAAATAAAAATAGAACCAGTCCAGACGCGATCTGAGTACTGTGTAAATTATTTTAATACCTGCTTCTTAACCTGCGCTAAAATAGTTGAGAGTTCACTCAAAGCTTCAGTGTGATGACTGGTTTTAGAAGCATCGCCGTTGCAAAGAGATAAATTTTGTTTAGTGCTGCAGCTCATTAGGATAAATATCTGTAAACACCGGTAAAAAATATTTTTACATCTCTTTTTTACAAATTATAATTAAACTTTCGATTAAGAAATTACACAAAAATAGGAAAACAATAGGAAATACAATAGGAATTACAATTGTTTTTTAAGTCAAAGATCAGGCTAATAAAAGAAGAATTAATATAGCGACGTTTTGACCAAGCTGGTGTTTATGTTTATAATAATATAGAGTCTTGATGTTTCTATAGGACACGATTACTTTCGAACGCTTTCTCGGAGAGAAATGAAACTTGTCCCGTACCCAATTGTTTATAAAATATGTGTGAGAGTGAAAATTTTAAAAAAATCATAAAACTTCATAAAATTGTCTGACCGTGCTAAAATTCGCTCATGTATTAGAACTAAAAAGGCAATTTTATTTTAATTTAATAAACTTTATTTTCATTTTTATATTAAAATATAACAATAAATTACAGATATAAATATCAATAAAAAAATGTGGGCCAAATGCTTTGTGAATTAGTTTTTTTTGTATATTAGTAATTATATGTTACTAGTGTAATAAGCGTAATTTATTGATTTTTATTTATTTATTTATTTATTTATTTGAACAATATTACAGATATTAGATATTAATAATTCACAAAAATAAACATTTTATTGCACAGCCGCAGGAGCAAAGCTCGAGCGCGGCACTGAGTCAGTACTAACTTTAATTAACTTAATTACTAACTTTCTTTTATCAATAATTATGGCAGTGCTATACTAACTTTAATTAACTTAATTACTAACCTTTCTTTTAACAATATTATGGCAGTGCTATACTAACTTTAATTAACTTAATTACTAACTTTCTTTTATCAATAATTATGGCAGTGCTATACTAACTTTAATTAACTTAATTACTAACTTTCTTTTATCAATAATTATGGCAGTGCTATATTAACTTTAAATTAACTTAATTACTAACTTTCTTTTATCAAATAATTATGGCAGTGCTATACTACTTTAATTACTTAATTACTAACTTTCTTTAACAATAGTTATGCAGTGCTAACACTAAGCAATAAGAAATAAAATAAAATAAAATAAAAACCTTTTATCAGCTCAATTTTCTGGCCTAAATAATTTTTTTAATTTACTTTTAAAAGTTTTAAACGGAATGGTATTCAGAATATTGTCGGGAAGTAAATTATAAAGTCTGGGAGCAGTGAAGGAGGGATATCTGGAGGCGGCTGTAGTTCTGCATGAAGGCTCTACTATTTTAGTTCCATCTACTCGTCTAGTCGCGTAAGTATGTTCTACTTTGTCATATTTAAGTATGTTCTTTTTCACAAATAGTATTTGTTTATAGTTATATAACATGTCTATATCGTGGACTTTAAATTCTTTAAATATTTCCTCTGTCGAATATCTTATATTCTTTTTAAGGCATATTTTAATAATCCTTTTTTGCGTTATTTCCAGGACGACTCTGATGGAAGGACTGACTCCACCCCACCCTAGGATACCATACTCAAGTAAAGATTGGCATAGAGCAAGATATACATTACGTAAGTTAGCTAAGGACAGTATTGATCTTAACTGATAAAACTTATAAATTGTTTTTCGGATTTTTGTACATAAATAGTAAATGTGATTTTTCCACTGTTTGTGCTATTATTGCTTTGAATATTTCCAGGTTCTGTAAAAGAAAATGTAAGGTATACTGTTTTGTTTATATTTAAAGATAATTTATTTTTATTTAACCATGCATTAATTTCTTGCATACCTTTATTGGCAAACTGAAAAGCTTCTGTCCACGAATTACCTGTAAAAATCGCTGTACAGTCGTCACAAAATGATATTACCTGTCCTGATTCTATTGTAGTATGTTCCAGTAAGTCGTTAATGAAAATTAGGAAAAGAATAGGCCCGAGACAAGTTCCTTGAGGTACTCCTATTTGAATAGGTAGAGGATGACTCAGCAAATCTTTAAATCTTACTTGCTGACTTCTGTCAGACAGGTAAGACTTAAATAACTCTAAAGGAACTCCTCGTATGCCTAAAAGTTCTAATTTATTAATTAAAATGTAATGATCGACAGTGTCGAATGCTTTTTGTAAGTCCAGAAAGACCCCGATAACTTTTTTACCTTCATCAAGGGATTCCATAATTTTAGATGTAATAAAATAAATCGTTACGAAAGCCAAATTGCCATTGAGCCAATAAATTATTAGATTCTAAGTACTCAACTAGTCTATTTTTGATAGCTTTCTCATAAACTTTAGATAAAGCAGGAAGTAAGGATATCGGCCTGAAATTGTTTAATGTTTTAGTATCGCCTCCCTTATGAAGAGGGATAACTATGGCTTGTTTCAGTTGATCAGGGAAACTACCTTGATTAAAAGATAAATTAATACAGTGAACTAAGGGTTTAGCTATAAGTTTGACAGTTTTCTTTAACATGCTAGAAGATAGTAGTAGAAGATAGTCTGGAGTAGTTAAGGATCCTCAAGATATTACTGCTGAATTCAACAATTACTTTTCTAGCATAGGAAGGGAGATTGCTGACAGAGCTCCAGCCGCTGGCCAGAGTTCTGCCAGCCAGATCCCTTATAATAAATCTTTTTACTTACATCCAGTAGATGAGGAAGAAGTTATTAAATTAGTTAAAAATTTAAAATCAAATACTGCACCAGGTTATGATGGTATAATATATCATCATAACCTGGTGCAGTATTTGATTTTAAATTTTTAACTAATTTAATAACTTCTTCCTCATCTACTGGATGTAAGTAAAAAGATTTATTATAAGGGATCTGGCTGGCAGAACTCTGGCCAGCGGCTGGAGCTCTGTCAGCAATCTCCCTTCCTATGCTAGAAAAGTAATTGTTGAATTCAGCAGTAATATCTTGAGGATCCTTAACTACTCCAGAGCAATCATGTTTGTTTAATTCAGGTAAATTTATATTTTTATGTACAGTTGTATCTGTAGCTTCATTTAAAAGCTCCCAAAACTTTTTAGCATCACCCTTAGTTTCCTGTATTTTATTGGCGTAGTACTCGTCTTTTACTTTCCTTATAATTTTAGTCAAATTATTTCGGTACTTTTTATATTTTTTTTTTAATTTCAGGTTGTCCGGTTCTTTATCCAGTCTACGAGCCATGGAATCTCTAAATCTAATGGAATTTATGATAGCTGAAGTTATCCAGGGCTTGATTTTCCTGTTTTTAGAGTTAACAATAATAATTTTTTCTGTTCTATTATTATATAATATATTTGTAAATATATCATAGAATAAAGTGAAAGCTTCATCGCTCTTGTCATTTTTTAAGACTTTTTCCCAGTTCTCGACTTCTAAGCATTTAATCATATTAGGTTCATCAACTATTAGTTTTTTTATGATATTAGAATTAATATTATCATTGCTTTTATTGGGAGTATTGAAATGTTTAAAAGTCAATGAAGCAATTACAGTCCTATGATCTGTGATGCGAGTCTATCTATCTAAGATAGATGTTTTAATATTAACTGAGGATGGCAATTTAATAAAAATGTGGTCAATACAGGTGCCACCAGAAGGACAAACTCGTGTGATGCCTTCTAAATATCGGGTAAAACCAAATTGACCAAGCAATCAAGATAAGAGTGACTGGTTCTATTCATACTGGAACCCCCAAGTATATCAATATTTAAATCACCACAAAGGACTTGGTTTCGATATTGCTTATTGTCATTTAAATAATCATTTAAACTTAAAATAAAATCATCTGGGTTTAATTCTAGTGATCTGTAAATAGCAGTTAATAAAATTTCATGCCCTGAGAATAAAGTTTTTACTAATAAATGTATCGAGTTAGAATACTCAATATCAACATGCAATAACTTACTGCTAAGCTTAGTAAATTACTGTATTTATTAGCCATGTAATTAGCCAATTTGCATCATGTTGTTCTTCTCGCGGCCAATTGTTCGGCCTGCTATTTAGCTTTTCATCTACCTTGACGGAATTTCAAGTTTAAAAAAAATCTTATGACTCAGTCATAAGATATAAGATATATAAGGAGTGGGCTTAAGTTAGAACTTAGTCTCAGAATCAAAGTTCAGAATACAATATGGTTTCAATCCTTTCAAATAACAAATAGAGCGCCAGGTTCTCTTTAGATTACTGTAGGAAAAGAACCAAACCTATGGTACCTTCATTGATGTCCAAATGGACTTAAAATAATATGACGTAAGGTTACTTACAAACTAAGTACTCAATAAAGAATAACTCATTTGATTTAAAGTTTATAAGATTAAACTATATTGTTAACTTCTATATGTTTTTCATGACAAAATATTGATTCTGATTAATGATTAAATTAAATTCATGCTGTATTGAGAATTTAATATGGTTCATAACCACAGTTAAGACGGTTTAATGTATATATTTCTATTGCATCACTATGAAAAGTGACATAAAAAGTAAAATCTATACTTTGGGTTTAAATGAAGCTATGCAATACTTAAAACTTAACTTAAATCATAAAACTAGAATGTGTTTAAGAAGTTGGTTGAGGAGAAGGAATGAAGGGTTCACTAAAATACGTTTTACTCATTTTAATCAAATTTGGAACCAAGTACCATGCCTAGACCTGCCATATTAGCCAAGACTAGAACCCTTCATTTGAAGGGTGACAATAACTTTTACAGACTATCCTGAACAACATGACCAAACTAAATTCTTACACCAACACAAATTAAAACCACTTTCAAATTAATAAAGAAATACGGGCCTTCGACCCGTAGCCGCTACGCGGCCTCGGCCCGCAGGGCCGCTTCGCGGCCCGGGGGCCTGCCGGTGACCGCTTCGTGGCCACATTGTTGTTGTTTTGTATTAATGTATGGTTTCACTATCGTTTCTTGTTACATGGCATTTTGCCACGTATTTAGCGAATTTTCACAGACTCGTTTCAGGCCCGCTTCGCGGGCCTGAGAGGCTTTCTCACAAATTTGATTTTATTAATCCTCTATTAATAGTAAGCAATAATATTACAGTTAACAAGCAATATAAGAAAATAATAAGTATATTTAAATACATAACTAATACGTTTTTTATAGAGGTATAAAGAATACAAGGAATAAATCCACACGTTGCAACTATTGAAGTAACCTTGTATAAAGGGTAAGAAAAGATTATAGTTTCATCTTTCATCAGCTTTAGTTATCGTTCACTATACAAAAGGGTATAAACTCTTACTTACATTTATGATTGTTTATAGAATTTAAAGAAAAATGTCAAATTTTTTTTGTAAACAAATTGTTTATTTAAATAAAATCTTAAGGTTGAAAAAAATATATTCATGATTATTTAAAATAAAAATACCGTTTGCGTCACTTAGGATTGTCCGATTGAGCTGAAACTGGTCGCATTCGTTTTAGAATAACTTCGACTATATAAAGACTACTTCGATGTTCTTCCTCTTTACGGGTCTGCTTAGCTCGGCGTGGTTCAGTGGAAGCCATTTTTGCCCTGCCTCTCTGGGACAGTAGGCTTATCATGATGGAGCAAGAGGTAGAGGTCTCTCTTTTATACTATATCCCCACCCTCTAACACTACTGAACCCTACAGATATCGTACGAGTCTTTGACCTAGACGTATACATATATACAAGATTATATATATGTATACCGATTGCGCCATTTGTAATGCTTCGATTGAGCTGAAATTGGTCTTAATCGATTCAGCTAGCCGTCTTCTTAAACACGAAATACTTTGTTTTTGAAGCCATTTTAAAGTTTCAAAAAAATTTTTTTTTTTCATGACGCCATAACTTTGGTTGATGACGTCATAATGTTTTTATAAACAATAGGCCTCGTAACCTCCACAACATCTCGCGATTTGCACAGTTTCGTTTCAATTTGAGAACGCCTTCGAGAGTTATCGTTCGCCATACGAAAGGGTAGAAACTCTTACATACATATATATATATATAATATATATATATATATAATATTATATATATATATATATATATATATATAATATATATATATATATATATAATATATATATTATATATATATATATATATATATATATATATATATATATATAATAAACTTTTTTCGGACATATATTTTTGTTATCAGGAAGCCAATAGGAACCGATTCCACCCACACCCTCAACTTCCGTCATCCGAACAACCTCATAAGCGTCATTTTCATTATGAAAATTCGCTAAAAGGGACAAGCCCTCGGCAACGCCGAGGCCACAAGCGGAAACCAAAATTTCCTAACCTCCGTTGCGAGTGAAAAATCAGCGCCTTCTCAATATTATACTTCAAAACTAAATTAAATAAAAGTAAGAAATTATTCAGCCAAAATAAAATATACACCAATAGAAAAGAAATAACCCAGATTAAAAATAAAACTATCCAAAATTAAAATAAAATAAATTTTCAAGGAATTTCTATAAAAATCCCGTGAATTTTTAAACTTAAAAATTGAAACTAAAATTTCCGTTACAGACTTCATAACTTGGGTTGATGACGTCTTAAATTTTCCAAAAAACATTATGCTTCATAACCTCCCCAATATCTTGCCATATGCCAGGTTTCGTTCCGACTCTAAAAAGTACATGTCTTATCGTGAACAAGGTAAACCTTGTTCCTTAGTGATGATACATATTTTTAGAATAAGGAATCTAATTTGAATCTCTCCCCCCCCCCCACTCCTCTCCCTACACTTTTGGACGTGAATTCATCGAAGTCATGAAAAACAAAGAGCAAAAGAGCAAAATAGTAAGCATTGAAAGATAAGCTGTGACCTTATGGAACAACTTACCAACCAATATTAAGACAATTGACAACAGAACCACATTTAAAACTAAACTAAAAATCCATCTACTCGACTCCCAGCTTAAAGACAGCCAAAAAAATAAAAATTAAAATAATAGGAAGTAAAGAATAAAGCTTTAAGTCTTGTAATTGAATAATATGTAATGTGTGCACGTGTATGTATCTTTGAATATTTTTATAATATAGATAATAGATATGCATGCACTAAAGTACTTACGCTAAAGTATTTTATATCAATAATATATATATATCACTATATTATAATATATATAAAACCCCTGAGAGCCCACAATACGATGTTTCAGGCCTTTCAATATAATATCTCAATATATATCAATAATATCAGAATGGCTATATCACAGAATAAATAAATTACCAGTTTTGTATCGTCTTAATATGTCTACAGTGTCAACTAAAAACTTTAATAACATATTAAAAAATACTAAATCTAAGATTTATGGCAGATATATAACCAAAATTTCTAAAAACAACACCTTATTGCATATATGTAAATACAATTAAAATAATTGAAGTGTGAAATTAAATACTGCTCTCCACGGCACAAGAATATTCTTTTATTCTTTAGTGGAGGGATATACCTCTATGTAAAAATATATATTAAAACTCTTGTAATGATAAATAAATAAAGGTTTAAAAAAAAAAAAAAAAAAAAAAAAAAAGGAAATGGGCTAAAACATGTAAAGATACTGGGATCTGGCTCTATATACACTATATACACGATTATTAATACTAATGTTTTACGTTGTACAAATAATTACTTGGTGTCTTATATAAGATAGTTCTGTTTCAACTCGTTCCAATCTCTTAGACCATAATTTAGTCCCATGTTCATTAGAATCTATCCATGAATCAATTTCTCCAAATTTTTCGTCAACTGTAAATTTCAGTTCTGAAAATATATTAATAACATTATAAACGATAAAGTATTTCGAAATAGTTTAAGCATTGTGTGATAATTTCGCTTTGATTGTAGAAAATTGATGGTACCGTTAGATAGAGGAAAGACGGCATGTTAGTATAATCTTGATCATAATATAATCTTGATCAGAAAGTTCACTGCTCTCAAAAATCTATCTGCCTCCAACCTTCTCCATAACACCAACCACATTAGCTGATTTTTGTCTTTGGAAATTCGCTAAAAACTAGCCAATCATATAAATGTAGCATGTGTAAAATTACACATACACTATGACAGTTGGAGCTTTCGAACCTTGCATAAGCGATGGTACCACAAGAACATTATGTAAGTGAGGCTTACTTAAGTAAGTAAGCAAAGTAGGCTTGCGTTAGTAAGCGTTTGCTGTCACGAGGCTTCTTATTATTCTGATTCTGGCATTTCAGCTGTCAAACTGAACGAAATTAAAAAACCATATTTTAAAGCTTTTTGATCATCAGCATACTAACGATGTTTTAGTTTCATAAAGGACGCTTTTAATTAAAATTTTTAAACTAACATTGATTGGATCTCAGTTTAAAACAAGATATATATCTTTTCTCAGATAAACATGACTTTCGAGAATTTCTACTCCCCATTTTTAACCATAAAAAATAAATTGAATCAAACCTTCAAGTAAAACCTGGAGTTGACCGGGATTTAACTGACTTGGAACTTCAACCAACGACTCATCAGGAAAAGCATTGAAAGTTGATTGAGATATAGAATTTGATAACTCTGTAACACTTGTTCTTAACTGATGATCTTGCAATTCCACTTCTGAGCTGCTTACATACCTTCTTTTAACTTCTTGGTCGGATTGTTGACGAATAACTCCTGATTTTTTAGATGTGTTAACTTTCTTTTGTAAGCGATCGGATTTTTTACATAAATTGTTGGATTTTTTAGTTAGTAGCTCGGATGACTGAATTTCCGATGGAATTGACCGCTTGAATAATATTCTTAAAAGAATGAGAGCAACTAGACACAATCCTCCAATTATCCATTCAGAGATCCCGTGTAACTCGGCCCCTAAAAAACAAAAATGTTCCTAATTTTAATACACAGTATCAATTGAAGTTTTCAACATTAAAGTTTAACAGCTGCTGGTTATGGAGTAAAAATCAAAACAAATAAATTCCCCCACTAACAGTTTTAGGATATTTATTTAAGTTGGACGCATACTTGTTACTGTTATATACAAGTTATTTTATACTGTACTACCTTAGTCTTCCTAATTCCTCTTATCTATAAACCCGATAAGGTATGGATTGTATTTCTCAAGGGTGGGTAAATTATAAATATTTCGCTATTGTAGATGTACGCTAACAAACCAGATCCGTAGCCAGGGAAGGAGCGTTTGGAAAAAGTTTCACCCGAAGTACTTTTCAGCTAAAATCCCTTAAAGGTTGTGGTGTGGGAAACATTGCCTCCTTTGAGATTGGTTTCGCCCCCCTCTGACGAAGTACTTTTTAGCTAAAATCCCTTAAAGGTGTGGTGTGGGAAACATTGCCTCCTCGAGATTGGTTTCGCCCCCCTCTGACGAAGTACTTTTCAGCTAAAATCCCTTAAAGGTGTGGTGTGGGAAACATTGCCTCCTCTGAGATTGGTTTCGCCCCCCTCTGACGAAGTACTTTTCAGCTAAAATCCCTTAAAGGTGTGGTGTGGGAAACATTGCCTCCTCTGAGAGTGGTTTCGCCTATTAAGATTAGTTTCGGGAGTGGGGAGGCGAACTCCTAAAAAAATTTTGGCAGGCTACAAGCCTGAAATAAACCCACCAAAAAAAGATAATTTTTTAGGTGTCAAATAAATGTTTTTTGTGGGTCCATTATAATTTTCTAACGCTGTGGTGTATAGTACGGTAAGTAACCTACCCTTTAGTAAAAATAATTTATTTTGTTCATCACTACCATTTGCAGTATATGATAAAATATTGGGTAGGCAAGAATAATAAGGCCCCCGCTATATATATATATATATATATATATATATATATATATATATATATAATATATATATATATATAATATATATATATATATATATATATAATATATACATACTATAGCATAGCATTCTGCCGGTAATGTTCCAAGTGATACAGTTTCGACACAATGATTTATTTATAGTACAGATCCTTTTGGAATACCGTTATCTATTCTTGTAAACACACCACTATATGCAATATATAAATAAAAGTTACAAGAAATTGATTTTACCTGGAGTTTGAGCTATCTCTGAGTTCTTTTCACTTAATTTTAATTCTAAAAAATACATAACTAAATCAAAGCTAATCAAGAATGCTAAAATCCAAACTAAAATTTGCAAAATTTTCCACGTCATTTTTATTATTTTAGAATGTAACAAGAAATTATTAGTTTTTATAAAAAGGAACAGATAAATAAAAATTGACATAAAAATGTCATAAGATAAACTCATAGATAAACAATATTAACATAGATGGTTCACTCCCGACCGTAGTGGGAACACTCAATTGACATGTTTGTGTTTATGATTTAAGTTGGGGGCATCATCACAAATCTAAAAGAGCGCTAGTAGTAAAATCTGTTTGCTCTATTCTCTACCAGATTGTGCTGTAGTTTTTTTTTTTAAATTCAAACAGTTGCCAATCGTTTAGTAAAATAAAATAAAAGTAAACAAAGACCTATGGTAATTACGAAATATTTTCCATCAATTCATTTATGTTTTAATGTTTACTGACCCAAGTAGTAAAAATAAATGACCTTAGACTGAAATATGATGATAATATATAATTACATTTATTCTTAAGAGTTTAATTTGTTTCTGAATTTTATATTTTTTGAATATATATCAAGGCGTATGCTCAATGTAAAATGGCAAACAATAGGTTGTATGATAAAACAAGTAAACAATTCTGGCGCGGTGGTCCGCATGTTGTGCGAAATTCCTTTGGAATGCGTGTTTCCGTTCACAACAACCCACTTGCGGTTTATGCTTTAAACCTAAGCTGTTACTCAATTATCAAGCACTGCTCGTACTCATTTTGGCTGTACTTTTCAAAGGAAATGCGCATAATTATCCACTTGGTTATACAAAACTATGCCTCTGAAATTGGCAGTGCGCACTATTATTCAGACTAGTTTAAAGCTCAGTTAGTGTTTATCTTTAGGTTTTAGCGCATTTCCTCTGAAAAATACTGACAAAATTAGGTGCGAGCAGTGCTTGATAATTGAGTAACTTCTTAGGTCACAAAGCATAAACCGGAACCTTTGGCAAGAATGGGTTGGTAAGCACGGAAACACACATTCTAAAGAAAATTCACCCAACATGCGGACTACGGCCTCAGAATTATTTTGTAGTTATAAACGTAAAAAACGATAAATATTATCGAGGGTTCCAGGATTCGAAACAAGAATTATTTTGTAGTTATAAACTTATATAACGTAAAAAAAACTATAAAAATTATGTTTAACATAATTTTTATGTTAAACCATTAACGTATATAACCGTATGTAACTGTTAACTAACGTTAACGTTACAAATACATTGTTTTTCTGTCATATGTTATCCACCTGTTTTTATCGTTAATTATAATACATTATATATATATATAATATATATTATATATATATATATATATATATATATATATATATATATATTATATATATTATATATATAATATATATATATATATAACATTAAGATGATAATAATAACTTTACAGAGGTGAAAATATAGGTGTTGGGATTTTAGAAAATTTTTCGACATACGTTCTTGTCGGTCTGTAGAGGAAGGAAGTTTCCGAGCTACTTCCGAGAAACTTCCTTCCTCTACAGACCGACGAAGACGTATGTCAAAATTTTCTAAATCCACTACACCTATATTTTCACCCTCTTAAGTTATTATTATCATCTTTAATGTTTTATTAAATACGATAAGTATTTCTGTTTTCATATTTGTATATATATATATTTTCTATTTTCTATTTAATATATATAACTATATATATAATATATATATATATATATTATATATATATCATATATAATATATATATATATATATATATGTATATGTATATATATATATATATATATATATTATATATTATATTATATATATATATATATATATATATATATTATATATATTTATATATATATATATATAATATTAATATATATATAAAATAGAACAGAATCAGCCTCAGAACACATACTTACGAATGAATCAGGATAAGGCTTATAAAAACACTCACTTCTCTCGTGCCAACGTTTCGAGCATGGACATGCTCTTTATCAGGGCAACCTGAAGACAACATAATAAACAAAAACAATAGAGACAAGAAATTGACAAAAAGTAAAATCAATAACTCAAAGCACAGTAAGTAAAGTACAAAACAAGAGTGCTGTATGTTAGTGCTGGTTTTTTCTTGTTTGTACTTTACTTACTGTAGCTTTGAGTTATTGATTTTACTTTTGTCAATTCTTGTCTCTATGTTTTTTTTTTTATTATATTGTCTTCAGGTTCCCTGATGAAGAGCATGTCCATGCCTCGAATCGTTGGCACGAGAGAAGTGAGTGTGTTTTTATAAGCCTTATCCTGATTCATCGTAAGTTATATATATATATATATATATAAATATATATATATATATATATATTATATATAATATATATATATATATATATATATATATAAAATTAAATGAGTTGAATGAAAATGGTCCGGAGTAGTTAAGACCATTCAAAGTACTCCAAGCAAGGGTTTTGAATACTGGTACCCCTCCATAATTTTATAACTACAAAAAATAATCTGACGCGGTAGTCCGCATATTGGTTATGTTTTACCACGGATACGCTAGCGCTAAAAAACTACCCGGAGGTGTACCCCTCCGCATTTAGAAATAGATTGCATTTACAATCTAGTATTTCATTAAACAACTTTTTAAATAATTTTTTAAGCGTAAATCTATTATTCTATTAAATAAACTTTGTGTTTAACTTCCTTCTAACCCGAGTTAAACTTAGCTATAAAATGATTTGTCTTTGTTACTATAAAAAGCGATGTTTGTCACGATCTGTTCCGACGTCATTGCACTAGATCGGCTTAGCTAATACAAACGGGGCAAGAACCAGAGCGTATTAAATGCGCAAACGGATACGATGGGGATCGGCTGTCTGCGTATACGAGGTAAAATTATATAGAAAACAGTCTTACCTTCAGTACCCGAGCAAAGTACGAGTTAATCCGCTCGCGTAACTACCGTTTTTTCCAAAAAAAAAAACTACAAAACTAAGTCAACAATTTATTGAAAACGCTAAAATCTAAAAAATATGTGAAAATCAAGTTTATTCTAATCAA
>JACMZG010001908.1:63926957-63965613 GCA_018340805.1 Microvelia longipes | reverse complement strand
AATGTAATTCCACTGATAACACGAAAGCCGATTGACTGGTGCAACTAAGTAATGCTGCCAACCTGACAACAAAACATTATTTTAAATATGTGTCATAAATATCTATTAATGAAGAATGTAAAGATCGTAAAGAACAAATATAATAACTTAAAACACCTGCTGAGTATTTAATAAAACTGGTCTTAGATGGCAAAAGGGTGGCGCAATACAAGAATCTACATTTAGTTGACGAGGACTACTTTTTATACATAATTTTAATAAATACGTTAAACTACAATTTAAAATGCATAAAAAATATTGTAATGCACCGATATTTATATTAGTATTTTATGAATAATCAATCATTAATTAATAATAGAACATAATAATTCAGCAACTGGAGGTATTGCCAACTTTTTTTAGAAAATTGTATATTGTAAGGGTGGCAGCATTACTTAGTTGCACCAGTCAACCGGCTTTCGTGTTATCAGTAGTGCTCCTTCTATATTATAGTATTATTCTAAGGAGCCATCTATGTTAATATTGTTTATCTATGGATAAACTTGTACTTACTCTGGTCGTGGTGGGGGGGGGGGGGTTAACTTAAATGAGGAAAAGTTTGGATTCGATTATCGCAAACTACTAAAAATAGCGCTGCAGCGGACCGGTGCGGACAACTCATGAACTAACCCCAATAGCTTTAAAAAAATGACTGATTATATTTTTATATTTAACTTTATGAATACCATGGCAATTCTTGGTTATGACAGCTACATTTAATATTATTATAAAATGATTGTTTTCTGCATATTTTTCACAAAAACGGTTCGCCGTTGCATGTTCTGTATTTCAAAAATTCAGAAGCTAAAAGTAAATAGAAACCTTTTTAAAACTTCTAAAGAACGCTACTGATGGCAGATAAGAGTAAATTCTTAAATATCTACTTAAACTTATTACTTGATTAAGAAACACACTAAGTTTATTACAAAGTCAGACATAAGAGAGATTTTATTAACACATTCGTAACTATGACAACTGTCAAACCTAACCACTCTGTTATAAACAAAACTAATAAATATAAATAATTGAATACATGACATAAATTTCATTTAATTAATTTATTAATTTAGTCGATTTATCAGGTAATTACATTAAAATCACATGTGCGCATCTTGCCGATGTAATTATGCATTAAATGCCCAAACCTATCTTCTACCACGCGTAAACTTTAGCCACTATTTTATTTATTACCTGATTTGAATTACTTAAATTAATAAATACTTGAATGAAAACTTAAAAATTTTACAAACGTAAAAAAACACAGAAGCGTTCTGTGTAAGATTAAAGTGGTGGGGTTAGTTAGAAGTATAATTATACAAAGTATAAAAATTAAATTTCAAACTGACTGTGGGCAAAAAACGGGGGAAATCAAGACACGCCTACTCAATTGGAAGGTAGGTCCCTCGTCGCGCTAGTGTCGATCGGATTCCTAATTTTCCCACCATTGAGTCGACAGTCTTACTGTTTAAGTATCTATAGTCTCTGCTCTGGTCTATAGTTTAACACATGGCTAAAATCAGTTGACAGCGCGGGAAAATGGTGTATAAAACCTATGAGGTTGGCCCGATTTGAAATGGTGGGCGTAGCTTAACATCCTTAATAACTTCCATGGCATTATTTTCCCACGCTGTCAATTGATTTTAGCCGTGTGCTACACTATAACTAATTACTATACTTCGTACTTTTTTAGATGGTTAAATACAAGTAGAGTATAGATACAATGCTTATTTATAGAGGCACTAAATAATTGTGCGACAGACATGTGTGAATGTAACCAACAAAATGTTATTCTGCATTATAGTCCAGGAGTCAGACCTGAAAAAAACCTGACTCATTTTGTACTGCTTTAACCAATTTTTTTAGAAAAAAATATAACTTAAATGATAAGGAAAAAACATAGTCTGCCTGTCCAGAGTGAAGCCCATCATATGATTGCGCATGCTCAAACTTATAGAAAATAGCACCAATTTTAGGTTTCTTGAATTAAAGGCCCGTCTACAATCTTAAGTTAGTTAGGAAGAATCGAAGAAGTGAAGAATTCCTCAGAAGAATCGAAGAAGAAGAATTTCTCACTTAGAACAAACAAATTTTGAAATTCCCGCTCTTTAGATTTAAGAGATCCGTAAACACGTCTACAACCTCTGAGTTGTTAAGTCAAGTTTTAAAGTTACAATTACACATATAGCTGTATTTAGACTACTTTTCTTCCTACCGTCTACACACATTTTATTTATTTACTTATTGTAACAACGAGCAGACCTCAATAACAATTTTAATACAATTTAAATAAACATAAACTACTAATAAACTACTTTCTTTCTACCGTCAACACACATTTTATTTTATTTATTTATGGTAACAACGAGCAGAGTTCAATAACAATTTTAATTCAATTTAAATAACCATTGCTTTTTCAATGATCTTTCCTTCCATTTTTTAAAGACTTTTTGCAAATTTTTTTAATTTACTTCTAAAATCGACCGTGTTTTATTTATTTTAATTAATAAATAAAATCAAAATGGATGAGGTAATTGTTGGGAGCGTTATTTTCCTTATCTCTAGTATGTCTACAGACGTAGGAAGAGGTTCCTACGTCTGTAGACATAGGAACGTTCTGTTCATACGTCTCATCCATTTCAAAAACTATATAATTCAAAAATAAAAAGAAAAATATATATTATATAAAAAAATATTCAAACAAACAAAACAATCACATATTCAAATAATCACATATTCAAACAACAACAATCAAACAATTACATCACATCGTTTACAAAATATTGTAATCATTCAAAAAACAGATAACGTAGTACATTCTTCTTAAGTAACTTATAAAAAACCATTCTTATGGTTTTCTTAAGTCAAAAAGAGCGGGAAAAAGAATTATTTAAGAAGAAAAAGAGATTTTGAAAAATCTTCACTTTTCAATTCTTCCTAACTTAACTTAAGATTGTAGACAGGCCTTAAGCCGTTTTCGAGGTTCCAATGATAGTCGTGTGCAAAACTTAAAAAGGATGAAATTGGCAATAAATCAAGTGTATATTCACCGGAATTGGAAACCTACAACTAAAGTTATAGCATTTACAATACCTAGACATATTTTGAAAGAAATTCACTGACTAGAAAAATTTTTTTTGGTTTTTCTAAAGCCGTAACTTTGGTAGGGTATCCGGAAAAAAGTACAGGAAAAAATACAATGGAAAAAAAGAACAGGAAAAAAGTACAAAGGAAAAAATTACAAGAGAACAAATAAGACATAAAACAATTATTTAGAATAAGTACAATGTAAACTTGTAATGCTTATAATTTACAAGATATATAGATTAAATCTAAAAATCGGGTACGGGGTACCTCGGAAACTTTTCCTCATCAGATGGGATTCGCTACGCTTATCCTCCCTGCATCAGACTCGCATCGCTCGGCCTCAGAATATACAATTCGGCAAATTTATACTACAACACGTCATCGGACTCACTTCACTCGTCCTCATATAGTTAATACATCCTGTATGAGTGGTTACTCATACAGCACCCCTCACGCTCTTCACTCGTCCTCATATAGTTAATACATCCTGTATGAGTGGTTACTCATACAGCACTCCTCACGCTCTTCACTCGTCCTCATATAGTTAATACATCCTGTATGAGTGGTTACTCATACAGCACTCCTCACTCGTCCTCATATAGTTAATACATCTGTATGAGTGTTACATACAGCACCACACGCTCTTCACTCGTCCTCATATAGTTAATACATCCTGTATGAGTGGTTACTCATACAGCACTCCTCACGCTCTTCACTCGTCCTCATATAGTTAATACATCTTGTATGAGTGGTTACTCATACAGCACTCCTCACGCTCAATGCTGCTTAACTTTTATGATCCAACAAAAATTATGGACACACTTAATGTATTTAAACGAAACTTATGTAAGTCTTATACATGGCTACATGCGTCTTAATCTCAATTTAATCACATCGAAATTTTAACTAATTATTTCGGGTTAATGACGTCATAAAAGCATTTTCTTGATTCCTTTGGTGTATAATATATATATATAGATATAAATATATATATATATGTATATATATATAATATATATATATATATATAATATATATATATATATATAATATAATATATATAATATATATATATATATATTATATATATATATATATATATATATATATATTATATATATATATATATATATATATATATATATATATATATATATATATAAGAAGTTTCCGAGTAGCTCGGAAACTTCCTTTCTCCAGACCGACGAAGACGAATGTCGGAAATTTTCTAAAATCCACAACACTATATTTTTACCACTTTATTATAATTACTTTAAATAATTATAAATATATATATATATTATATATATAAATATATATATATATATATATATATATATATATATATATATATATATAAACAGTAAGAGGGTTGAAGCCCCCTTAAGATTTTACCAAGTATCGCCTAGCGATTCTTTTAGGGGTGTAATCTAAAACCGGTCTGGATTCCAATGCATTTTTATGGGGTGTGCTCGATTTCGGGTTAGGGTCAATCCATATAAAGTGTCCCAAAAGAAATAAAAAAAGGTGCTAAAAAAAAATAGATTTTGATAATTATTTTGCTATTGATACCCATATCTATGGTGAGTAAAAAATGAACAATATAAATTTTTTATGGTCACCTGTTCTTTTTTTATGGTCACTTTTATGGTCCTCCGACCCTAAAATTTAGTGATTTTTGACCTTCAGATAAGCAGCCGATACTCGGTTCTCGCTTGTACTACAGCAAAAATATGAACGGAGCTGTTTAAAGCAAGCTTTGAGCTACATTTGGCCCTTTGACACTTTTACTCTATGACCGCTCCTTGGGGGGCAATGGGGGCTCCAAATTTTAGGGTTCTTAAAAATATAAGAAATTTTAACATTTTTTTATAATATGAAGAAATCTGAATTAAGAGCTCCCAATTTTTTTAGGAGTTACTTACTTTAAGACAAGCAATCAACAAAATTTTCAAAGCATTAATATAATTCGTTTATGAGCTATGATTTTTTGAAAATCCATATTTTTTTAATTTTTGACCTTCAATATCTCCCTTGGACATGAATACTTTTTAATAAAAATCATATCACAAAGACCCCTTACCAGTGTCAACATAAACCATTAAAAACATTCTTGTGTATTTGCCCACAAGCAAAGATATAGCTAAATCATGTATGTGTGATTTTCCAAATATTAAAAAATATATTTTTTTTTTGGATATTTTAAAAATTACACATACATGATTAAGCTTAACTTTGCTTGTGGGCAAATACACAAGAATGTTTTTGGTGGTTTATGTTGACACTGGTAAGGGGTCTTTGTAATATGAATTTTATTAAAAAGTATACATGTCCAAGGGAGATATTGAAGGACAAAAATGAACAAAAATTAAAAAATATGGATTTTCAAAACATCATAACTCATAAACAAATTATATTAATGCTTTGAAAAGTTTGTTGATTGCTTGTCTTAAAGTAAGTAACTCCTAAAAAAATTGGGAGTAATTAATTTAGATTTCTTCACATTATAAAAAAATATATATTTTTTTAATATTTGGAAAATCGCACATACATGATTTAGCTAAACTTTGCTTGTGGGCAAATACACAAGAATGTTTTTAATGGTTTATGTTGACTGGTAAGGGGTCTTTGTGATATGATTTTATTAAAAAGTATACATGTCCAAGGGAGATATTGAAGGTCAAAAATGACCAAAAATTAAAAAAATATGGATTTTCAAAAAAATCATAGCTCATAAACGAATTATATTAATGCTTTGAAACTTTTGTTGATTGCTTGTCTTAAAGTAAGTAACTCCTAAAAAAATTGGGAGCTCTTAATTCAGATATCTTCATATTATAAAAAAATGTTAAAATTTTCTTATATTTTTAAGAAACCCTAAAATTTGGAGCCCCCATTGCCCCCCAAGGAGCGGTCATAGAGTAAAAGTGTCAAAGGGCCAAATGTAGCTCAAAGCTTGCTTTAAACAGATCCGTTCATATTTTTGCTGTAGTACAAGCGAGAACCGAGTATCGGCTGCTTATCTGAAGGTCAAAAATCACTAAATTTTAGGGTCGGAGGACCATAAATAAAGAACGGGTGACCATAAAAAATTTATATTGGTCATTTTTTACTCACCATAGATATGGGTATCAATAGCAAAATAATTATCAAAATCTATTTTTTTTTGAGCACCCAAGTCTGGGACACTTGATATGGATTGACCCGTTAGCATTACCAACAATTTTCCTTTAATTTTTTTGCATTAATGCATGTTTGATTCACACTTTCCTACGCCTGTGATTTTTACCTAGAACCGCCTATGGAGTAGACTGTTGTTTTCGATGGGCTGAATCCAATAAAACCAGTCCGGATTCCAAAGTGATGATTATATATATATTGCAGTATTTATATTTCCGTCACTATAAATTTCTTCAAGGCATCGTAGTGACCCCCAGTCTATATATTTTTCTTATTTTTAATTTAATCAGCCCCTGTTTTCACATTTTATCACTTCAGGTCGAGCGTTGCAAACTCTGGTATTTACATTTTCCTCATTATAACCTCTTTAGGGTGAGTCCTTGAATTTACAATCCCTAGCTAATAATTTCTTTAAGGTGAACGTGGCGAGCCTCGAAATATTTATATTACTATTAATTTGTTGTATAGCAAGTCCATAGTGCACCTCAGTATTTACATTTAATCACTATCAATCTCTTTAGAGGGAGCATAGGTTATTACATTTTTCCCACTATCAACCTCTATGGAATTTAAGTTATCCTTACCATTAATCTCCCACTCAAGAGCGAGCCTAGCGAGCCCCGGTATATATTCCTGGCTATTAATCCTATTAAGCCGAGCATATTGAATTCAAGCTTACCTTTTAATACCATTAATGTTATGATGCTCACACCATTCCAAGCCCGCTGCATAAACATTTCTATAAATCAATACTATTTGTCTATTAAATTATATCTATAAGTCCAAGTATTAACATTTTCTATACTATTTATCTCTTTACAACTAGCGTATCAAGGGCGAGAATTTACGTTTTTCACCCTAAATTGATCATATTAGGACAAGAGTGTAGAGCAAACTAACTAGGCTTATAAAAGCCTTTTTTGTACAATGAGATCAAGGGCATACTTCTATAAACAGTGAGGTAAGGTCTACATTAAAATCGAGGGTGTACTTCTCGCAACAGTGACCCTCACAAGGTCTTAAAATATGAAAGTATTGCAAAAAATCAATAATTATTCTCTCTTATTTTCTTTTTTCTCTCCGCTTTTTAATTTTCCACATTTATACCCTAGGTATATATGAAAAGTATTGTGTTTGCAAAAAAATCCAAAACCAGGATATCACCTGAATTATCTGTTTCAGGTGTTTTTAAGGCCTCCTGAGTGGTTTTCACAAAGTTGTCTGTCTGTATCTGTGTAATCGTAGCTCCCAAAATATTTTTAGGATAGCACAACTAGACCTAAAGATTGGTTTTTGTATCAAGTTTCAATTCTCTAGTATAAATACAGCGACCTCGACCAGCTCGCGGACCTTTGCTCCAGATTGAATAGTCCAAAACGTGCAAGTAACTCATTGAGAATATATAAAACTTCCTTCGTTTTAGTAATAATTTTATTGATATATTTATATTCAACTATTGGTGATTACATATTTTATTAAATCAATTAATACATAAGAATTTATAATTCATTTGATTAATCTATGATAAATTATTTTATTGTCTGAAATAGAAAAAGTCTATTGGATCAAAGAAAAAGAATATATATATATGTATAGTAAGTGCAAATATTTTCAAATATATTTCAAAGGAACCATTAAAAAAACTTTGTTCATTTTAAGAATAAAAGAAGCAATCAGAAGCTGCTTTAAGTACAACAAAAGCTGACACAATAGAGTAATTGCATTATTTCTTATTTTAAAGTATAACATATAGTGTAGCACACTGTAACATATTATGAAGAAAAAAAATCATATTTTAGAAGATAGCCAAGAAACAAAATGAATTAAAATCTAATTTTGGCAGATAGAACACTCTAAAAGCATGGCTATGACTTGTATAAGTCATAGGATTTTTATGTTAAATTCTTACCTATGTCTATAGATAAACTAGTCCTGTTTTCTCCCCACTCACTCTCAAACCAATTTCTCTTCACTTAATCAAGGATTAATTATTAAATTACACTATGCTTCAACTTCTCTATAATCACTAGATTCAAAATTGAAAAATAAGTAAAAATGTTTGATGCTCCTTAATATCATTTGTAACTGATAAATATAGAAAAATGCAAATACTCTTAATTGATTTTTTAATGTTGTCAGCAGTCATCAAATAAACTGTAACTACCACTAATGTCAGTAGTAAAAAAGTTGTTATTTTTTAAATGGAACCTGTTAACTTTAAATTCAAAGCAACAAAAGGAGCACAGAATAGTTTTAGAACACTAAACATACAGGATATGGTTACCACTTTATTAGAGCAGCCTTTAATTTCAAGAAAATTTACTATTTGTATCTAATTATAGACTGCTTTACATACTTATGTTTGCTAAATTAATAAATTATAGCCTTTAATTTTATATTGAAAATGCTGCAACAAAAATAAGAGGCATTTAAATGCTTTCAAACTTGGTACAATACATTAATCAAGCATTTTTAGTTAAAAAGACCAGAAAATAATAAATAAATTAAATAAATAAAAATTAAAAACAGCTAAAATCTTAACTTCCAAAAAGCTGATTTAATCATTAAGTTAGAAAGACATTTGGGGAAAAACAACTGCTTTAACTGGTTCCCACACAAGCAACACCAAGTTATTTAGGAAATCAAAGCAGGACATACTTTATAAGCCAATATTTAAGTTAATTTTTAAAATACTGTCAAATTAACTTAAATTAATTCAGGACAGAACCTACACATTAAAAATGAAACATGCATTTTTAATGCATAAAATAATATGAATATTTAAAAAATATGTTTTTTTAAACAATTGGCTAATGCTAGTACCCAAAGAAAAAATTGGACTTCAACATTGTACACGGATTTTTATAAAACAATAATACAACAAACAGGTTATATTAATATACTGTGTAACAATGTGAAATAAAAGTTACAAAATGTTAAGCGTATACAGCACCTTAATGCAATTCATATGTTTAGCAACATTTTTTTGAGTCGCAACTATTTAACCCAGGTTTAATTGCAGCATTTTCTCAGCTTTCAATTTTCTTTAAAAAACATCAATTAAGATTTAGCTAACTCTATAACTGCTAAGTACCAGCTAAAACAAACTTAGTATAGAATCAAGCAAAAACACTACATTAGAAAATCTAAACAAATAAGTGTATTTTGACATAAAGCACTTACAAGAAAAAGCACTTTGGTGAGGTTTCATAGATGAGCACTTAAATAGTATTTTTGTGAGCGCAGAGTGTATTTCTATGAGAAGGCATATAACAATGATATGTATATTTTTTTGCAATAAATATAGAGAATTAATACAAAATTTAGCAATAAATATAACTTTCTATAAGAATAATTTATATATTCTTTTTAATAAGGCATTTAAATAGTAACTATTGATTGTATAAATATCTCAATGATGAAAGAGTGAACAAATTATTAATTTGAACAGAATATTATGAAGTGGGTGAGCTTTTACTAGTGGCATACGAGACTCTGTTATGAGGAAAACAAGTCAGTTAACTATAAATGAAATGATGATAAAAGTTAGAACTAGAGTGTTACTGAGTGAGTGCAAAACCTAGAAGATAATGGTATTTGGTTGCCATCCAAGAAGGAGGTAGATAAAAAAAATACAAATTCTTAACATGTGTCATTGAACTTATAAAAGTAGACAGTAAAATTTACCTGCCACTTAAAAAGTAAATTTTTTTACCCTCTAAAATTTTGGCACTTTATATTACCAACAATCCTCATTGCCCCCTCTACCCTAACTTCTCTAATACCACCTTAACATTAATTATTTCTAATTTAATTTCATTAAAAAATGACACTTTCCTTTTAATTTAAATTCAGTCTAATATAAAAACAACTGAAAATTGTATTGCTTTATTTGATACGTTCTATTAACCTAAATAATAAATAACTTTTATTTTATAAATTACTATATTTTTAATTAGATCATTAAGTTCATGCAGATAATATTAAAAATTTATAATAACTAATTTAAACTTAATACATGAAATATTTAAACAATATTAATAATGAATAATAAACAAAACAAAACACAACCAAAATTATTTCAAACAATCATGTTCAAAAACCAAAATCACAACAAATAACTTTTCCTGACCAATCACAGTACAGTACTACTATATGCACTTTTTAACTCATAACAAAATTAAAAATTAAGTTATTCATAGTATAAAAAAAATATTAATCAATAATATGAATTCAGTATTTTCAGGCCCTTTTACAGAAACAAAGTCTTTTTTTTTTCATTGTAACAAATAATAGTATGGAAAAGACTTAAAATTGCTAAAAAGGTGTTTAATACACTATACACACATGCATCAATTAATACTTGCTACCAGATTAAATGAAAATAATCATAACCCCGCAAATTTCTTACCCATCAAAATTGATACCTACTAAAAATAATTTAGACATTGCATAGTATGTCTTTCAGCAAGTTAAAACCCAGATTCATTACCTACGCAGACAGAAGGCTACACAGTTTATCGAAACTTTAAAGCTTTTAATCACAATCCATTTTAGAGTAAATGGATTTTGACAATCCAGGTGAAAATGTTCGCCTGAATTGCACATAAATGGAACTTGCTAAAAGTCTATATCAATTAATTAATAAATGTAAGAAAAAAATAAGGCAAACAAAAAGCTACTAAATATAACATAGATAAAATGTAAAAACAAGAACAAAAATTTCAGTAAAGAGCCAAAAAAAAAATCTTTTTAAATTTAGTAAAAAGTATTTCCATTAAAATTTGTTTTTCCATTGCATTTTAAGATTTATCTATAATTCATGTTAATTAGCCAAAACAAATTTTATTACTTTTAACTTAAATAAAAATAATTACTAATAATAAAATTATTATAATAAAATGAAAATAAACTAATATTTACACACTTTCCAAAAACTTAATTAATATGTTAGGATTTTCAATAAATTAACAAGTGAAAAAACAATTGAGCAGTTAAATAATAAATATAAAGTATAATGAATAGTTAAAAAAATTACTAACTAATTAAAATAAGGTGGTTAAAAACAACATTAAAAAGAAAATAAGTATTTTCTTTTTTAATTATGGAGGATTAATATTATAATATGACCTTCACAATAATTTAATAGACATTATATTGTAAATTACAGTTCTAGGAACCAATGCTGGAAACAAGTTGGTAAAAAACATACCACAAATACATATATTTTTTTACACAAAATCAGTTTTATTATTTTTCCTAACTAAAATCAGCAGCAGAAAAAAATAAAACTATTGGTTGTTTCATAAAGTGTTAGTTAATACAGAATTATTGAGAAATAATAGTTATTTATGCACCAAGGGAGTAAAGAATGTCATTATTCCACTGAGCATTATGTTGGTTCCTGAGGCAAAAGCCGAGGGAACCAAAGGATTTAAATCCTGAGGCGAAGCCGAGGGATTTATTTGTTTAACTCCTGAGGCGAAGCCGAGGGAGGAAATTATTGCGAGGGAATAATGGCATTTTACTCCCAAGGTGCATACAAGGTTTTATCTCCAGACGTCGACATTGAAAATAAAGTAAGAATGTTTTTTCATTTATTTTTTCAAGATTTTTCAACTGAAAATTATCTTAGCTTTATCATTAGAAACTCGTCGTTTGGTGAATTATGCAAAAAGTCTTCAACTTGGTTCTGAGTAAAAACCAAGGATGTTGAATAAAGGGGATGACGCATTAAGGAACATTTCTGACCCCATGAAAGTTTATGAGATAGAGAAATAGGAGCAAACTTACCTCCCTTTAGGTTATAAGTTTGCCTCTAAATTTTAAGACCTGCGCTGTTATAAGGATCATAAGCATGCACAGTTTGTATCAAGCATGTGCAGTTGGTTTTTGAAGTGTGTTTCGTGTTGCATTCATCTCTATGTTTTGATTTTCGATGGGGTCACTTTGTTGAATGGCAATTCGACTTAGTGCGTCATCCCCTTTATTCAACATCCTTGGTAAAAACATTCGCTTTCTTTGCAATATAACCTTCGCTTTTTCTTTTTAATAATGCTATTAGTGACGCATAGCTTTTGATATTAAAATTTTCTCTCACAAGCAAAGATGATTTGATCATTGAATACAGTGACCGCAGACTTGACACTTGTTTTGTTTTTCGTTCATTATTTAAGCAATGCACTTTCACTTACTTGTTGTATATTATGATCATGACACCAACTTTTAAAATTGTTACATGCTTTGTCATATAACTTTTCGATTTCGTTGGTAAGAAGTTTTTTTTACCAAGTTCGCTTCAATAGCAATGTCAGGAGGTGTATTGTTAAAAAGTTCGTCAATATCGCACACAATATTATCTGACATAATTGAAATATTAGAGCAGTTATAAGTAATGTTTTATTCTAATTATAAAAGTTAAGACAGGTTAAACAGTTAAGCTAAGGTTTTAAACTAAAAAAAACTTTGATTTAATGATATTTTGTCGAAAAAAAACAATGAGTATGCTAATCTTAATGTGATTTTAAAAAATCCAACTTAATTTTTTTTCTTTTAAATAAAGAACTAGTTTTTATTTTTTAAATTATTTATTCTTATATTATTATTAGCATTACACTAGTTCTACTTAAAATGATTGTTAATGTTATATTCTTTTTTTATACATCTTATTCTTGTATATCTTCTTATTGATAGGTATCTTAGTTTTCAAATAAAAATAATTATATACTACTCAGTTTGTCGATTATTAAGTTAAGTTGGCAACTGTTACTTTACTCCCAAGGAGTAAAAATTACTTTTTACTCCCTTGGGAGTGAAAAGTGATTCTTTACTCTCTTAAATCTAGTCATTAAATTTCGTATTATATACCGTCTGGAGATAAAATTAATTTTTTACACTTTAAATTTCTTACTTATAATTTTTTTTTAATGAGTTTTATGATATATTAGTTTTATAATAATTACTCAAGAAAATACATATAGAGACCGATCTTGTAGCATCTAATTCTTTTAATTTTAAACCATTATACCTCCATAACAAATTTATAATAGATTGAATGAGATAATACTTCATGTATAAATAAAACTCATTTAAATTAATAAAAAAATATAACCTTAATGTATAAATATTAGCCTCAAATATATATATATATATATATATATATATATTATATATATATTATATATTATATATATATATATATACACATAATTAGGAGAGGAATTAATATAAATAACAAGGTAAGAGTAAAAAAATGTAAATTTCAACAACTGTATAATTATTAATTGTGAACTACACATTTTTTTAAAAACTGCATTTAGCAGAACTGCTAATATCTAATTTAACTACTTTACTAGAATAAAGTATAAATAGATACTACAATTTACTATTAATATGAAGTTTATAATTTTACAGTAAACCATTTAAATAGTGAAAAAAGTAAGTTATACCAGGTTAAAGTAAGTCTTAAACTTTTTAGGACTCTAGATTTTAATTTTTTAAGTAGATCTGGGTAAAGTACTCACTTATATCTCATGTAAGAATTAAGAAAAATAATTCAATAACTTAAAATATCGCTTGTTTTGGTAAAACCATTCAAAAATCAAAAGGACTAAACACAAAAGATTTTACTGAAGTCCTTAAAAATTGTTTTTAATAATACCTCAAGTTATTTAGCATTATACAAATACACATGGTCATAGAGTCAATTATTCCTGTATATTTTATCAGAAAATATTATTATATAACTTTCATCTTTTTATTTTGAACAATAAATAATGCAATATCTAACAAAAAAACTACTAAAAGCATTAAAAATATTATTTGGTGGTTCATAAGTTTACTAATTTTATAACATTTCTAAAACGATTTCATTTTAAAATTGTTAAATTAAAACATAAAGGTACACTCAATGTCAAAACTATTTCGAATTAACTTCATCTTAGTCAAACTAATTAAGTACAAGAGAAGTATTTATTTTTTGTAATAATTTTTCAAACAAAAATAATTAAATTGCTTTTCAGTCTAATATTGCTTATAAATTAATACATAAGTTTTTCTAATTAATAAAGTGCAGTTCCTAATTTCTTAACATATCTGAATTACACATTTAATCAAAAGTATGATTCTATTTATTCTTACTATAGCACTTCATAATAAGTAATAGAGCACTCATAATGTAATAATTGTACTTAAATAGCACTGCAATAGAGTAGTGCCACAAGTGGTCACCAAAATATTATCTGCAACAATTAAATTTCACTTAAAGCATAATTAAAGTAGAAAGCTTCTAGTTTATACATGAAAGAAACTTGAGATGTGATTATAAAAACCTCATTGTTGAATACATTATAATAGCACACATATTATTATTTCTTTAAAAAATAAATTATGAGAATAAATGTTGTCTTATGGTTTAACCACATAAAATTTTATTTCAATTCAAACATTATAAGTACTCATAATTCTAAATTATTATAAATGAGACATAAAGGAAAAACAAACATAATTGTACAAATTATTTTGACTAGGGAAAAATAACATCTAAACAAAATTAAAATGACTTTGAAAATAGAAAAATTTCTTTTTATTTTCAGTCGAAAATAGAAAGAAAATAAAATAATTCTTTTAAAACTTAAAACAATTTCTTTAAAATTTAAATTGAATAGATGGCCATATTTTTTAGAATAGTATATACAATTCACAATACAGTAAGACATTATTTTCCATAACAAGAAAACTGAAGTTCATAATTTCAAAATATAGCAAATAAATTTAGCCAAGTAATGCGTTGTATATACTGTTTATGTATAATACAAAAATAAAACAACAAAATTAAAAATTACAGTTAAAAATATAATTACCTTTAAAATAAACTTGATTAATAAATATAATTAATATTAATATAATAAAAAAAATTTTTTTTTTTTCTTTAGTAAAACAACAGCTAATACTACACATAAAACTACACTAATAAATATTAATTAATGATCCATTATTTTTCTATATGATATATTATATAATTCATATAAAAAAGGCTATAATACAAAACATTAATAATAAAAAATATAACAACCTTTCAAACAAATACATATCGTTCATTTTTCATTAAGTCTAGAAATACTTTCATTTTGTAGATTTGTATATAACAAGTTTTTTATTTCAAGTTTTATTAAAAATAAAACTAGTAAACTGCACCACTGATAATGAATAAATTTAATTCTAATCATCAAAGTGATGAAGCATAAATATGATTTATTAATATATAAACAATTTATACAATAGTCTGCAACAAATACATTTATCAATGCAAAATAAGAAACAACTAAAAAATAAAAGTGTGGTACAGTTTCCATAAATTCTATATTTTTTAGAATGTAAGAAAAATACAGTAAATTGTTTTAGTTTCTCTAAGAAGTACAAAATAAAATAAATTTATATTTTTTAAATTAATAAAAGAAAAATAATATTTATATGCATGAGTCACTCAGTACCTGAACTTAAGAAATATCAATTCACATAAAACAACAACAACAAATAAATACTCAACACCTGGTAAAAAATATATACAAGAAGTAATCAGAGTGTACAATAATTGACATTATAAACAATAAGTAAAATAAATTAATTTAAAAGAAAAGTAACTCATACAAAAACATTACTTTTTATTCTAAAGAAGACATTAAACATATTAATCATATTACTTGATTCTTCAGTAATTAAAATTATTTTGATTTCAGAAAATTTAATAGAGATTAGAAAAGTATGTTAAACAAAAGGCAAGTCATAAGAAACTCAGACAATTTTCTCAGTTTAGACCAGCTCTAGGAGGGGTATACAAAGAATAAAGAAAAGAGAAGGCACAAGGTGATGAGCTTGAAATTGTAATATTAGTCAAAGAAATACTGACATAATGGAACAAGAAATCTACTTGGAAAACTAAACAAGTATTTATTTATTATTATTAAAAATATTTACTTTATCATCCAGAACCCACATAATAATGATGAAAACAGTTTTTTTCCAAAATAATTTAATTTCAACAAATCAATAAATATTATAATGAAATTGTTTTCAGGTAGCATTACCTTTTCTCAGTAAGGTATCAGGGATTAAAGCCCCAGATATTTGAAAGTTCACACATCTAAACATATAATTTCCTAAATGGTTCAAACTGACAAGGCAAATAAAACTGTAGAATTTAAAAAAAAAAATGTAATAACATCCAACGTAGATGCCAACTACACTAATTCCTTCTGGGCTATCAGGGTGTTGACCCAGGAGGAACATCCTCAGGATGAATAAGCAGCATCTTAGTGCATTACTTTTAGTGCTATAAGTACTAATTGAATCTGAAGAAATGATTTTTAATAAATACTATTCACGATAACTAAGACTATATCCCAATCAGGGTATGGTATGATATAGAGGCTGTGATGCTCTATATTAAATAGAGTAGAGTTTTTTGATTTCTCGTTAAAATTCAAATTTATGTCTAAAATATTTATTTATCAGTTATCAGTACTTTACCTAGCTTAAACTAAGTTAAGTTTTATAAAATCGAGTTAATGCCAGAAAAATCTTAATAAAATATACTAATTGATTTCCAGAACATTTACCTGGCATTATAATAATTTCTGCATCAATCTGAGCAAATAGGTATAAGGATGTTACAATTAGAATTTTGATTTTAAGATTCATGAGGGATTATCTTACAAAAAATTAAGGCCCATGCGTATTTTGAAACTAATAATACTTAACCAAGATTAAAATGATTATATTTGCAATTTTACTAGCATGATATGATTATTTCATTTTGTGTTGTTTCATAAATTTCAATCTAGTAGTTAATATTTGGGGGAAAGTTAATATATCAGAGAATTTAGTAATACCTTCTACCTACAAAAAATCCAACAGACATCTGTATTTATTTATTTTTTTCATTTCTATGTAAGAGTTATACAATTTTACACAAATTAAAGATTTTTAAATCATTGTTTTTAAAGTGACAATAATTATGCAGAGAGATCTTTGTATTCTAATAAGTTTTAAATCTCTAACTATTCAATTTGATTACTTTATTACACAGATTTGTTTATATTCTAGGTTACTATTCTAGTGTAGTTATTATTTTTATTATTAGTACAGTTTCAAATCCTCATACTACTTGAATAAAACAAATCTAGTTGATTGCAAAATTAGAATCTATATTCAACTTTAAAAATTCCAAATGTGGCAAAAAGCTATAAAACTATTTTATTTTCTTGTCTTCAATTAGTTTTGTTTGAATTTAAATTATTTTATTACACTACTGTGTACTTATCAATTCTAAACAAATGATTAAACTATCTTTCATACATAGACTTTCTTTATTTAATACAAAACAAAATATTATCAACATTTGTATATTATATATATTACCTAAATAATGTTCTATTACTTCTTTTCATTTATTTCAATCTTTAATTTAATGTATCTATAGTAAATAAACAATAATTGAGACTACATAAAATATAATTTTTGATATTATAATTTCTGACTTTTTCATAAATTAAATAATACTCTATTTAACAACCAACTAAGATATATTAAAGTTTAAACTGTTATTTTAATAACTAAATGCATGGACCTCAAAAAATTAATGAATTTAAAAAAAATTAAACATATGCCCTTTAGTATGTTTTTAATGAGGAAAAATCTAAAGAAAATCATGTTATCTTACTTTACAATGTAATTTTTCCCATATATAATTATTTTCTATAGAATAAATACATTCCTTTTCTAGAAGTAGTTAATAGCAGGTTTATAGTATTAGAACTTTTTTGGATTAAGTTCAGCTAACTTTTAAGTAGTTTAGACACTAAGTGGTTAAAATGATGTAGAAATTATACATTTTCAGTATAATTTTATTACAATTACTATTTTTTTGCAGTTTGCTCAAGTAGTTCCTAAATCACATATAAATCAACCAAAATCAACTAATGAACAGAGATTTTAATACTGGGAATAAAAAACCTTAAATAGACATATTATTTTAAATATTTAAGAGTTAAAGATTATCAGTGTCTAAATAAAAAATTTTTACTAATAGATTCAGACTATTCAAATAATGCCAGCATACTGTTAGTAACCATTTTCATCCACAAAAATACTTCAAAAATATGGTTAAACCTGTTAAGTTTGTCAGTGTTAATTTTGACTGATAATTTTTTTACATATTAGTGCAACACTTTATTATAGTGTTCATTTAGACAAGATAAACAGCATATTGATAAAGTTAAGTAGGAGATCTCCTAGGAGATGAAGTCATAACTCTATCAGATTGATCCTTATCCATGTAAACACTTGTTATTACAATATCACCTGTTGAATAAGTCTGACAATATGATGAAACTAACTCTGGCTCTGTCTTACTCAGAAGGCGCTGAGCACTTTCGTTGTGCAAGCGCTGAGCACTTTCATTGAGAAGAGCTTCTAGACGTTCAACACGTTCTAAACGTGAATCACAAAGGAAATCATCCACTAGCTGCAATGAATCTGTTAAACTCCTTGGCTCTCCTGTTCAAAATAAAACAAGGAAATAAATTATCTATTAAAACCCTATACAAATATATTTGTACGTATTGAGTTTTATAATTAGAGGCTCAATTGCAATTTTTTTATATACGAAAAAAAAAAAAATTAAATAAGTAAAATAGCAACCTAAATTTATTCAGATTACTTCAACAAATTGATTTATGATACATAAATGTAAAGTTTAATTAAGTCAAACTTTATATTTCTATGTTTGTTTATTTCCAATAAAAGGCATATTCAATCATTGAATCAAATCTTATATCAGACATAAACTTTTGAACACAGAGAAAAGTAGAATAGAAACAACAATAAGTCTCTCCACAAAATATAAAATAATTAAAGTGGTAATTTTATTAATAAACCCACAATTAATTAATATACAAATAATAAATTTGTATTGCAAAGTAGTATCGATTGTAGTGTAATAAAGTAAAACTAGATAGTGATATCAATAAGGTTGGTATCAATGAACAAGGTTAGAGGTATAAATAAACTTGATGTGATGCCTATTTTATTTATCCAAAATAATTGTGAGAGAGACACCTAGGAAATGTAACAATGTTACATCAGGGAACTATTCCATCATATCTATTTCATTTATCTTCACTTATGATGCCTACAAGCAGTTTACCTGATAACGAAGTGTCAGAAGGAGTAGATTTGCCGCTATTAAAACTCTCCAAGCTGTGCATCCCTTCTTCTCCTTCCCTATTGTTCAAAAAACATTACCATATAAAATCAAGAGATAATGAATGACAAGTTCAAAATTAAAGATATTATATTAATTTTAGTCAAATTATTTATCACTTACAGGCAATAAATAATCTTATTTGGTTTAAATTAACTCGGATTGGTCTCATAATATGATTATTATTATTATTATAATAACATAATATGATAATAACAGTACGATCTGAGAAGATGATGGGTAGATTGCAACCTAACCACCTGTATCTTATACTTGCTTTACTAAATTAACTCTCCTCCTAGCTATAAATTATAGCTACAAAACTTCAGATGATTAATAAGAAAAAGTAGAAGAAAACCATTACCTATTTCTTCCTTCCAACTTTTCCAGCTTTCTGGCTACCTTGTAAGAACCTTTAAGTCTCTCTTTCTCTTCATCAGTCAAGTCCAAATACCTAAGCAAAAGTAAATTTAAATAGAAAGCAGTAAAAGGAAATGTAATTATTATTTTTTGCAGACACTCTTAATACTAATGAATACTAAAGGTTAAGGACCTAATGATAAGTAAACATCAGGTTAAAGTGTATACATATAAGTCTCAGATATATAAATATAATTTAGTAATCATAAAGTAGTTCATCACAGTTCTCTGAATGGAAAGGGGGCTGGGAAACAGAAAAAGTCTGTTGGTAAGTGAAACCAGAAAATATAGGAATTGATAAGAATTAATAATTTGTAAAAAGAGCCACTTTGGACTGATAAATAAAATAAAATAAAGCAGCAATTATTTCATTCCATTTTAATTATTTAATTAATTCTAAACTAAAATTAATTTGTTCTTTAAAGACAATAGATAAACAAAATAATATAAGGACATAATAAACAAACAATAGTACCTGAGAAGTCTTATTTCTCTATTGCTGAGAACTATATTCTTAGACATAGCTGAAGATGAGAGTTTAATACGTAAATCTGATACTTCACTCTCTACTTTCCTTTGTTTCTTCTGCAGTTTAACTTCATTAGGCCTGATGTAAGTGTAAACTTGTTCTTCACAAAGCTCTATCAGAAGCGGTTCTAAGTCATGACGGATATCCCTACACAATAAACCTTTATTTTAAAACCAAATACTTGACTTACAAAAGAACCGAGTTAAACCACCAAATGGCAACAAATAAGATGAAAATCTTAGTTAAAAATAAATAACCCTATTACAATATATATTTAAAAGGGTTAAGTAAATGTTTAGATAGCTGAGTACCTACACACCAAGTCATTTAATCTGTACACAAAGATTTATAATAAAAAATCGGGTACAGGGCACCTCGCAACTTTTCCTCTTCACATCGGATCTGCTATGCTCATCCTCCCTGCTTTGGACTCACTTCACTCATCCTCAGACAGTAAATGCCATTGTCTATTCTATTCTCACTGGTCACCCATACAGCTGTTTAACTTTTATGACCCAACAAAAATCATGGATATACTTGTCCTATTGCAACGAAACTTGGTGTACTTATTTATTAAGAAAAGATGTACAATTGCTCCAAATTTTAACTCAACTAGATAATTTTCTGATTTTTTAACAATCAGAAAAATACATATTTTACAAGTCATTCATTAAAATTTGACTAATGCTGATAATGAGATGAAACTTGGCACATATGTTAGGCTCATACATAGCCTTATGTGTGCCAAATCTCAATCTGATCGCATAATATTTTTGCGTTTTATAATTTTTTAAAATTTTTGCTGAGTCATTATTGCGGGTTAATGACGTCATCAAAACTTATTTTGCGAATAGCACAGCTACAGCGGACTGATTTTTGTAAAAAATTTCAACTCTCTAGCATAAATACACTGGGTGCTACGATGATAACAGACACAAACATACATAAAGACAGACAACTTTGTTAAAACCACTCAGGAGGTCTTAAAAACACTTGATAAATACAGTGACATCCTGGTTTGGGATTTTTTTGTAAACACAACACTTTTCCTATATACCTATGCTAGGGTATAAATGAGAAAAGTAAAAATGATCTAATCATATGTAGGTGATTTGATTATAAGACTTGAAATGTTGCAAGCATTACCTTTAGATAATGCATCATTTAGAGAGCATCATTTGTTTTATCATTTAAGTCTTCTTTATATTAAATAAATTGTATCCCAATGTTAAGATAGTGTTGGGAGTTATCATACAGCAAATCTTCATGAGCAATGCACTAGTAACTTCTGGACCAAACAGTTTTCTTATCTTACAAGCACATAAAAATGCTAATATTTTTTATAATTTAATATTAGATTATTAATACCTTGCTTAATAAATGTTATTTAAATGAAACTTACTTAGACATAGCATTATATATAGTAGGCACCAGAGCCAAGACATCAGTGGCAGCATATATTATCATCTCTCTCGTCAGAGGTCTCCTAGCCCAGTACCTCTGATCCTTTTTGTATAAAGTTTTCAAACTTTCTTTACAAGAATTAACTTGCTGGCCATACAGTTCACATAGGGCAGATAGGCTTACATTTTTCACTTTGTAGACAGGTTTACCCGTAATTTGCAATTGAATCACAGCATGAGCAGCCTATCAACACATAAGAAAAAATCCTGTTTATAATGTTACAAAATTATTGTAATGAATCTATCTGTATTTGAAATGATTTGGAGACTCCCAGATGTCAGCTATTGTTGCTAACACCGTTTTCAAATTTTTCGTAATCACATATCACTGATACAGTAATGAGGGTTTGAAAATTTGTTCATGCCAATGCATTAAAACAGGATAAAAGTTATAATGCATAACAGGTTTGATTGGATTTAAATTAAATTTATAACAATATTTTTTAAATTGTGTCCTGCAATTTAATCTATGTTCTATTTCTAAAGTATCCTACAACACAAATCTTAACTATAACATTATTTATAAACAAATGAGAGTTGTGATTAAAAACAACTTTACCTGAGTATCAAAAACATTCTGCAGGGTTAACCCAAATTGGTTATGAATATTAACACTCGCATTCCTACAATCATGAATAACCTGCAAAAAAGTATATCACGTTACCAAACACTAAAACTATGCTTCCCTATCCAATTATTACAAATTATATTAACAAGAGTCGTTTTATGATATGCATTTTGTAATTATATACCTAAAGAACTGTGCTAGTCATAGCTTGATAGCAGCCTTTCAAGACATCATCTTGGATAATGTCTAATCATTTAATTATTTGGTGACCACGTTAATGTAGATGAAGAATCCAACGTTTCGTTTCCATTGTGGGAGGCATCTTCAGGGATATAGGACATTATGGATAGAAACACAATGCTCTACAAAACTGAACTGGTTCAGTTTTGTAGAGCATTGTGTTTCTATTCATCTACATTAACGCGGTCACCACCGGAAGACCTAAATCTTCCTAATTATTATTAATTATTAGTGGGTTAGGTTAGATAATATAAGGTTAGGTTTGCTGTACCACAATAATATGTGTAAACTTTTAGAACTTGTTTGTGATATAAGTGACAGAATGTAAACATTTACCTTAATTACGCTACTCTCAAGTAATTTCTTCAAACTGTTGACAACTGCAGGACAGGTTATCAAATCAAAAATATAAACTTGACCAGTAGGAAGACCAATTTGGAACAATGTTATCTGACCTTTGACTCCGACGTTAATTCCCTCACAGTCTAAACTAACATGGCTATATTTACTTAGAATCTCCTCTATTATATTACTGCATTCCTTCACATTTGATATCAGTTTTGTTGTTTGCAGAATTTTGCTTTTCCAATTTTCTCCATTAGTTAAATTAGAGTTATTAATTAAATTACGATCTTTTTCTGAGTTATCAGCTAAAGTTTTAAGCACTAAGTTATTTACACGTTGTTTTAAACTTTGTTTATTGGGCGATAAAGGTGTTGTGGTTTCTTGTTCAATATTATTATTGTTGTTGTTATTTTCATAACGACGCTCTATGATATGATTATCCAACACATTATGTACTAACATAACCAGGTTAGATTGAACATTAAATATATTCGAATGCATCTTAAGAAAGGTCTGTAAATCCTGAGGAGTTTTAAATATTGACGACCACATGTCCTCACCGAAGAAAGAATCTACTTGATGGAAAAGTTGATCAACTATCATAGGTCCTTTAGTAGATAGTGTGTGTTGGAAGAAGTTAATTAAATGACTCGTGACTTTAGAATCAATCTCAATATGCTCAGGTTCAGTGTACGTGTGTCGAGTCTTGTTTTCATACTCTTTAAGAACTACTCTATCTTCATTAACAATAAATGCTTCGGGATATTTCAACAAAAATTCTTTAAATTCCTTACTATGCTGTCCAGATATGTGGCGGACCTCTGGTGAGGCTTGAGAACGATGACCTCTCAAACTCTCAATTGGAACTTCTGTACCTTCACCATACATTCGTAATTTATTGGAAAAATATTCAACGGCTTCTTGAGCGTAGTCTCTCTTACCACTCTGCTCATCTAGGGATGGGGAAAATGTATTCACATGAACAAAGTCTCCTTCCACAACAAAAAGAGAAGGATACTGAGCCAAAAATTTCTTGAGACCAGACTGAGAGCCTCCAGCGATTTGTCTCATCTCCTTTGTAAACCCTTTAGCACCAAATTGGCAGCTCAGGTCGTGCAAAGTTCTCCCTTCTCCTTTATCAACTAATTTCTCAAAGAAGAATAACAAAGTCATGTTTCTGACCATTTCATACTCTCCACTCTCCATGGTTTTCGAATGCGTTACTTCGAAAAATTAAATTAAAAAATCATTATACACACATTTCAAGTAATTATTATTCAAAAACAGTACCTTCTTGCATTCCGATGTGACGTCAAAAATAAACAAAATGCACTTTTCACTCTTTTACCTGTTTTCAAATATTTCTTACAAATAAATGGTTAAACTTTAATCTTTTAAAAGATTAAACTACCCCAGTTTCAGATAACAAACCTATAAAAACTTATACAAAATAAAGAAATAAATAAAAATAAATAATATAAAATGTAATAAATAATTCAGGCTCCCCCCCACTCCCTACACAGGTGACATATTTTTAAAAAAACAGGTGATTTCAGGTGAAAACACAGGTTATACAACATAATTTTTTTATCCTAAACAAAGATATGCTAATCATTATTTGGCAAAACATGTTGCTTTCTTTTTTATATATATTGTTATAAATCTTTGCAGAAAAGGAATAGATTTATATATATATAAAGGTTGAATGGTTCCTAGTGAAAATAACTTGTAAATGTATGCGTAAGTTTCTCTTATGAAAATAACTCGAGTATAAGCGCTATAAGCGTACCCATATAAACATGTTTATATAGGCCCTCTAAAAAGAACGATTTCTTTCTTTTATCCGGATCCTAGTTTCTAAGTTGCTATTCTACGCCAAATAAAAATGAGGAGTAAAGCAAAAATAAGAAAAATAGGAACAAAATAAAAGGTGTGTCGCGTATACAATTGTTGTCTCATTTACCATAAAATAAAACCACTTCTTCTCATTGGTTGATTATTTGTCTTATGCTAATAGTGTAAGAGCTTAACCAATGAATTGCTTACGTCGTTGTTTACCTGTCATTTATGATTTTCTTGCAACAGAGCAACGTAAACAACAACATTTCCTTATCAATATTACTTCTTTCTTATCAATCTTGCCCATCTGTATGTAGCATGGTGCACTTGTTTTGTTATTTTAAGTGAAATTTTTAGGTCTTCAAGGTTCAAGGTTTTCTAGATTAATGATTGTGGTCAGTTATGCAATGCCGTGATCGTGCGTGAAAGTAAAAAAGTGATCACTGTTTGAATCAGTGGGTCAAATGAGTATACCTACTCAATCTCTACATTCACGTATGGGAATTGAACTAATCGTCAGATCAATTGTTACGTTCTTTGTCAAGGACTTATTATAATTCAGATAATTATGGATCGTAAGTACATTTATACGTTTATTTGAATTTTAATTACTCTATTGAATTGTTTTAATCAGTTCAATGTGAAGAAGAGGTGTTGTTTAGGTAGGTCGTTAATGATTAAATGCTCTTTATTTATTTATTAATTTCTTCATTAGATAGCCGGTAATGCAGTGGTAATACAAAAAATATAGAATTGATCTTTATTTAGGATTATGTAAAGCAATAAGCGTTAGTAGTATTTTATTAATTTGTGATTAATCATGAGGAAACCTATTTTAAGGCGGGCTGTAAGGTTTTAACTTAAAGATCTCATTGGCCATCAAGTCATGGGCTGCAAATTAAATTATGGTGAACCCTTACACACCAGATTTGCATACTAAGGTCTGTGCTTTGTTAACCTTGATGAATTTGTGACTTTTGCAAGGGTTTGTACCTGGTTGTAATGCGTGTGTTCATGTTGTTGCTCTTTTATTTTATAACATGATTATCATAACATGAAGACTTAAAACTAGTCTTCAAATGTAAATAAACCTTAACACATCTCTTAGCAGAGCTAGATTCACCGTTTTGTTGTTAACCATATATATATTCTTCTTCTAGAGGATAACATCTAGCCCTAAAAATCAAGATGTATCCTCTGTTCCTGTAATTATTTCTGCTATCTCAAACTCCTATTCAGTATTGTGAATATCCTATAGCAAACTCGCCTTGTAAACTTTATTATCTAACAATCAACAAGTGTTCTTTGTTGGCTGACTTTCCAGGCAAATTATAAATTCTTCATTTAGTTCAACCAAACCTGTTTGGTGCAAAATTTCTAGTCCTTGTTCTTTTATAGGGGATCCAGCTAAAAATAATTTTTTGGAGAAGAGCATCATGCTGCTGAAAAAGACGATGAATTCAAGTGAAATGGAAAATGAAGGAACTTATTTTGCTGGCTCCAAGTGTCATCTTTTCGTTATTCTCGGAGCATCGGTAATCATTTATATCACCAAACCAAACTTAGTTGAATGGTTCAAACTTTTAATGACATGATCGTTATAATTTTTATGTCATAAATTTAATTAATACATTTATTTTTAACTAATTAATTTTGTATAGTTTTCTCAGTAAGCTTAGTAAAAATTTACTGAAAAATAACTTACTTGATCTTCAAAAGTGATTAACCTTACTTAGAGATAATTGTTATTTTATCTTTCATCAGTTTTGCCTTATCAATTTATTTTTTTAATAAATTATAATGTGATTTTAATTGCTTGATTATTTAATTACTTTAATAATTACCTTGTTATTTTGTCAGTTATATAGTTATTTTATCTTTTACCATAATTATAGCCTGTATTTATGAATATGTATTTTTTTATAGGGAGATTTAGCTAAAAAGAAAATTTATCCAACACTTTGGTTTCTCTATAGAGATGGGCTGCTTCCTGAAAATACTAGATTTGTTGGATATGCCAGGTCAAATATAACTATCAGCAAAATCAGAGAAGGAGCTCATAATTATATGAAAGTAATATTGTTGTATACTTTTAATTTTTGAATTATCCATACATTTATAGACAACTGGACATGAACTTATCAAGAATGTACAAGCACTGTAAGAACTTTCTGTTTATTTAAAATAAAGCATAATGGAAAATCATTTTGCTTGGTAGGTCATTACTTAACAATTTTCTGTTTAAACCGAAGAACCTGTGAGAAAATTGAATATTAATCAATTTTTAAGGCTTAAACTCAACCATGTTCCAGATTCAATAATAAAACCCTACATATTGTTTGTTCTTTTAATACGACTTCAACAAGTATTTATATTCTAAAATCTTGTTTAAATTTACTCCCTGATCCTGCATGTTTGTATGCCCATAAAACATACAATTTAACTAATTTTCCATATTCTTTCTTTGTTGGTTAATCACATATTCTTTGTTGGTTAATCACTTATTCTTTGTTAATACCTAATTTTTTTTCAAACTGAAAACAGATATTATATTTATCTATGAGGTGTTATATTTAATTTCTATTTCAGGTTGCTCCAGGTGAAGAAAGCGTCTATGAGAATTTTTGGAAAGTGAACAGCTACGTTAAAGGTTCTTATGAACTTCGAAAAGATTTTGAGCTTTTGAATCAAGAACTGCTCAACATTGAACCATCTACTGGTGCCAATAGGATATTTTACTTGGCTCTCCCTCCAACTGTGTTTGAAGTTGTAACGTTAAATTTAAAAAATACCTGCATGGAAATTAGGTAGAGAAAACTAAATTATTAACTATTAAATTAATTCTTGTGTTTTTCCTGTTTCAATGATCCATGAATTCCCCCATTTTGAAGTCTTTTAGAAAATATCATTTCAGTAACAATTTCATTTTAATAATGTGTGAATGTTTATTTTATTTAATACAATGTTACTTTCTAATACTAATGAAAAATAAATGCAGAAAGTCTAATATTTTGTACAAAGTTTTACTTAGTATTTGTCATTGAGGTTTCACTTGTGTGAAAATATTTTTTTTGTAAATTTTAATATTAATTTCAAAGGGGAGCTATTTAAGCTTACTGAATGGTTGGCTTTTGGCTCTGACCCAATGTCAGAGGTTATTTTGGGCTTCAGAGGCTTGTTAGAAAGATCCAAATGAGTGTGATTGCTTGACTTTCTTAGCCTAACTTCTTTTATTATAAGCTCTCTTAGATTGCAGAAGAAGAGAGGAAATCACTTGTGCAAACCCTAGTAAATACCTCAATTGTATGGTGCCTTATTAAGCTGAGCTCATTGCATGTCGATACTATCTAAGAATCGAGCCCCAATCAGAACAGGCATTGAGTTTAGCTGAAAGCATAACTAGCATAATGCCTAAGACTCCTTAGCTGTTCTTAACCCTAAATTATTAATTTTGTGACAGGATTTGTTATTTAATTTGTATTTCAAATTGTCTAGAGGCTGGAGTAGAATAATTGTTGAGAAACCTTTTGGCCATGATGATGAGAGTTCAGCTGTGTTGTCCAGACATTTAGCTTCATTGTTTTCAGAAGATCAAATTTACAGGATAGACCATTATCTGGGAAAAGAAATGGTTCAAAATTTGATGACTTTAAGGTTTTTAAGTTAGTTTTTTTATTTTTTTTTTATTAAATTGTCCTAAACATTTATTGATTAATTATCAAAAAACAAAAACATTGCTGAGTCCTGTAAAATTAAAGCAACTAAATTAACAAGTTCAAGTTAAATACATCTTGCAGTTGAAGTTTTAAATCAGTTGCAACCTTGTTTACTGATAAACAATTTTCTTATTTAGATTTGGTAACGCCATATTCAGTCCTGGTTGGAACAGGAATCATGTTGCTTCAGTCCAAATCACTTTCAAAGAACCATTTGGTACTCAAGGTCGAGGAGGATACTTTGACCAGTTTGGTATCATTAGAGATGTCATGCAAAATCATCTACTGCAGATATTGAGTCTTGTTGCCATTGGAGAAGCCTCTCCACACTTCACCCTAATGATATTCAGGAATGAAAAGGTACATTTTAGTAGTTTGATTCATTTAACACATTACATTATATTGGTGAATATTTGTTTGTAAAACCAATATATAATATATAATATTTTGTTTCTTAGGTTAAAGTATTTAAAAAGTATTCCTCCTGTTGAGTTAAGCGATGTAGTTTTGGGTCAGTATGTTGGTAACCCAGAAGGAAGCGGAGAAGCCCTGCAAGGATACAAAGATGACCCTACTGTTCCTAAGGGTTCTAATACTCCAACATATTGTACTGCTATTTTAAAAATCAACAATGAGAGATGGGATGGCGTCCCATTTATCCTTCGTTGTGGAAAAGGTATCAAACTTTGTCATGTTTTTAACTTTAATTAATTTAATTATTTTCTATTAGCTTTGCTTTGCTTATTTTTTAAGATAATGATTCTTAATTAGGTAGTGTAATTGTAAGAAAGATAAAAAGGTAAAGAACAGCTATATTTTAATTTTTCATTAAATGTTGAGGCATAGCATTCACACGAGTCCCTTTCACCTCTTATTCATTCTTTATAAAGATATTATTTATTTATACTTTACATGACAAGAAAGGCATTGTTTTAATATTTCCCTCTTCAATAAATAAATGTGTATCAAATTAAAAAAAAAATTGCAACTCTCTGTAAGCTACATTACTATTTTCTATTCCCTTGTCAAAATGAACTACTAAGTTAATAAGGGTAAACTTTGAAAGGGTTTTTTGTGGGACCATAAAGAAAAAATTCTCATCTATTTCCTCAGTTGTTTTCATTTTGCTATCTCTGTGAGTGTCTATGTTCACTCTAGAGAGTTGAAACTTGACACTGAAATTTGATCTATTGAGTTTTATGCAAATTTCCCTCTCCGAGTGACAATGGGTCCGACAAATTTTCTTTTCCTCGTCTCTATTTTAAAAATATTGACTTCTAAATTTAATTACTTTGACGAGCTGTAACTTTCAAACTTGTTACTGATTTTTTATGTATGCATATTCGCGATTCAAAGTCCGTAGCAGCGCCACCGTCGCTGATAAGAAATTGATAAGGAATGGGTGATCGTTGTTAAAGTCCTTAATGGGGATTTTCTGGTTTTCCTTATTTGTGACGATTTTATTCTTTAAATTTTTTATCAAAGTGCTTTTACTTTAACTAATTTTAGGGCGTATAACTCAGTAGAATCACAATTTCATTGAAAAATAGCGTTTTAATGGGTTGTCACGAGTATTTAAATTTGAGTGATAAGAAGATGAAGATCATAATATAGTGTTTTTATTTTATTTAATTGTTAATTGATTGTTACTTTTTAATAATTTTTAGTTTACACAAACACACAAAATTACCATTAATTGCATTATCGTTCATTTAACTTGATTTAAATTAACATTAAATCCGATTTTCACTGGTAATGGTGTTAAAATTTATTAAACAATTTTCATTTTATTTTACGGCATCTATAAATAATTAAAACTCAATTAATTCATTTTTGTTTTTAAATAATAAGTTTGTTTAAATAATTATCTGTTTTAGGTTTTATTTTATTATTTCTGGGTTAAATTGGACGAATCAAAGTGTGTAGTGATAAGAGCCTGATTCTATATTTAAAATCCTGGAATTTTCGAAATTATTTATCTATGAAATATTTTGCAATTTTAGCACCGATGGTTCGTTCTTTTTAATTTTCATCAATTTATCACCAAAGTAACAAACAATAATAAATAAAGAAGAATTTTTATCGGCTCCCATGTGCTAATTTATTATGATAAAAAAATAAATTTGATCACCCTTTCGTTTTCCCGCCATTGGTATTGCCAACCTTACAACTATCTCTTTGAATCGCGAATAAAATGTCAGGTTATAACCTCTGACTGTGTTTGATTTATTTACATCAAATTGAATCACCTTATAAATGACCAAGTATCATCTTCAATATTCATAACATTGTATCCAAAAGTTCGTTTAAATCTTTCAAAAAGTAACATTTGCCATGTATATTCATAAAAAAAATTGTTCCTAATGTTTCTTATAATGGATTAATATTAATAACAACTGACTGCCAAGTATGATCATAGTTTCCTGTATTAGTTGATTGAATAGTTATGTACATTAGTACTTGCTTAACCTTTAAGTAACCATAAGTTATAACACCCAAGAGTTTGGTTTACTTTATTATTCTGAGGTCGAACGTAGCGAGACCACAAATGACTACCACCAAAATAATGCCTCCTAAGCTTTGGGTGAACTATGACATTCTGAGGAAAAGCAATGTAAGTTAGAAGTTGTTAGACTGCTATAGTTGGAGAGCTACAGTTTGCTCTTACATGGGATCACTGTTTTATTCTAAGGTTGGGAAGTTATAACATTGTTATTATGAGGGTTATTGTGGGTAGCAAGACCAAAGTAGTACTACTTTGATTAGAGGGTTTGAAGTTGTGAGGCACTCTGTTCCTGATTTTATTTCAGTATTTATGTTTTGTTAAAGCAGTTTTGTAATTTTATTTTTGCAGCTCTTAATGAAAGGAAAGCTGAAATTCGTATTCAATACTGTGATGTACCTGGAGATATATTTAGTGGTAAGACTATGAGGAATGAATTAGTTATTAGAGTGCAGCCTGGAGAGGCTGTTTATGTCAAAATGATGACAAAGACCCCAGGCATGACTTTTGAAATGGAGGAGACTGAACTGGATTTGACTTATGGAAGTCGCTACAAGGCAAGTTATTGCTACTTTTTCCTTCCTTATCAATCCATGATGAGGTAGTTGTCTACCTTGATAAAAAAAATAGGAGTACACCTTATAAATGGTACATAGTACCTGTAATGTTTGTTTACAATATTGCATTTCAATTGACTTGCACATTATAATTATTCGGTTTTGAAATCAGGCTACACTGACTTTAAAAGTACTATGAATCACAGTAAAGTATTAATACCGTAGGAATATAGGAAAATGATTGTATTTGCAAAAAATCCTGAGATTTCAGTTGGATTATCCATTTTAGGTGTTCTAAGACCTCCTGAGTGGTTTTTACAAACTTTTCGACCTGTGTCTGTGTCTTTTATCATTGTAGCTCCTAGGGGAGTCTGTGCTAGAGAGTTGAAACTTTATACAAAAATCAATCTTTAGGTCTAGTTGTGCTAGCTGTTTTGCTAGTCATGTTCCTGTCAATTTAATTTATGAGCATATTTTAATATGCTTTTTGCAATATATTTTCTTCTTTTAAATATTTTACTATGTGATATTTTATGGTATATTTTAAAATGAAAGCAATTAAAAAGTTATGCAAAAACACAATTAAACATAAACCAAGTGTTAACAATTTCTTCCGTTTTTGTAACTACTTGGTTCTAGATATTATTTTTTCACATATGTATTTATTTATTTATTATAAGCTTGTGGTTGCCTTACATTGTAAGGCCTCACAATAGTCAATTTATACAAAATAACACAGAAAAAAATTATATAAGATATTACTAAGTTAAAAATTCTGGATGCGGTGGTTTCCGCATGTGTCGGGCGAATTTTCCTTAGGTATGCGTGTTTTCGTGCTTTTATACATTATTAAGTTTTACAATCTACTAATAAATAATTCCGGTTGCGGTGGTCCTCGCTGTCGTACGAATTTCTATTTAGAATGTCGTGTTTCCGTGCTAAACAAACCCATTTCTTTAGCTTATGTACAGATACTATGCCATAGCGTGGTCTGTTTCATGCTTTAAAACTAAGCAGTTTACTCATTGTCAAGCCACTGCTCGTAACTCATTTTTGTCTGTTATTTTCCCAAAGGAAATGCGCATAATCATCCCAAGTGGTACAAAACTATGCTTCTAAATAGATGTACGCACTATTATTGCACTAGTAAAGCTTAGTTACTTATCTTTCAAGCTAGTCCAGTTATCTTTAAAGGATTTAGCGCATTTCCTTTGAAAAATACAGACAAAAATGGTACGAGCAGTGCTTGACAATTGAGTAACTGCTTAGGTTCTAAAGCATGAACCGGAACCACGAAATGGGCATGGTCTTGCATAAGCAAAGATATGGATTGTTTAGCACGGAAACACGCATAATAATGAAATTCGCCCGACAGCGGACCACCGCGCCGGAATTATTATTAGTAGTTGAAAACTTATATAATGTAAAAAGCACGGAAACCACGCATCCAAAGGAAATTCGCCCGACATGCGGACCACCGCGGCCAGAATTATTTTCTAGTTGTAAACTTATATTAAGTAAAAATAACGATAAAAATTATCGACCTTCCAGATTTGAACCCAGGTACCTGAGTTTAAGTGGTCGTATTGACTACCTCAGTCCATGGTATTCATTAGAGGCCCAAAAGTATAGAAAAACGACACCCTACTCGAAATTTATTTTCAAACGACCGTATTTTGGTTTTCTATTAATTTTTGTTGTGTTTTTCGACTTTTTATTTTGGTAACTTAAATATGTTGTTTTTGATAGTGGTCGTTATCGACTTCGACCGGTTTCTCATTTCGATTCAGCTGCCCATATAATACTAATAAAAACGACTACGCCTATCTCTGGAATTTATTTGTATCGACCTCTAAATTTTTGGTTTTTCGGTCATAATTACAATGGTTTTTTTTCGATTTTTGAGGTCCTCTTAGGTGTGGTCGTATCTGATCTTTTCGGACCGGTTTTATTCTCGATTCTCTCAGTAGTTCTCAAAAACATTAAATGTTTGACCTTTTTCCGGTCAAAATAATATTATACCCTGATAAATTTTGTTCCGTAGGTGATTTTTTTTGTAAAATTTCTCGCTGTAACTCAAGCCAAACTCGGTCGTTGATGACGTTCACAAAAATCCTGTGTATTTCAATAGGGTTCGTGTTCCTCCTAAAGGTATTGATTTTTGTACCATATGTTTTGGTTTAAATAAATATTTATTTCGATTCGAAGATAGTAGTGTTTTTACAAGTATAAAGTGTCTTAAATACATATTATATTATGTATTCTGATGAAAATGCTCAAAAAAGATAGTTAATAAGATCAACATGTTATGCTCGAAAATGCTGTGCATGTTTAGAAAATAAGAGCCAATAGCAGGGATACTGTTATGGTAAATAAAATAAAAAAAAAAAATGTATTTCTAGACACTTCTTGTAAACTTTACTTTTCGAACGGATTTTAAATATTTTTTAACCATACTTGGTACATAAAAATCAACCTTTGGGAGGACACGAACCCTATTGAAAACCAGGTTTATGTGACGTCATTTAACCCGGTTTGCTGAGTCAGCGAAATTTTCAAAAAATCAGCAAAATTCAGGGGTTAATATTTTTTTGCCGGTGAAAAAGTGTCAATATTTATGTTTTTTGAAACGCTAAACTGAATGAAACCGGTCCAAAGTCGATACGAACCACTTCTAAGTGACCTAAAAATCGAAAATACCATAGTAAAATACCGAAAAAAACAAAATTCGAATACCGAAGTTCTTTCCGCGTAAATATTTTTTTTTCGTCATAAGAGACCCTGAACGGATTTGTGCGAGTCCGAGGTTCGAATTCCGCCATGACGCTATCCCATTAGGCGAATTTCCAAAGGAAATTCGCTAAAAAGTAACTATGTATAATTGTTTTGCTTTTTGTTTAGGATGTTAAGATGCCAGATGCATATGAGCGTTTAATACTCGATGTATTTTCTGTGGTTCCCAAAATGCATTTTGTCCGTTCTGATGATAATTGTCCGAAGCTTGGAGGATCTTCACTCCCTTTGTTGAGACAGATTGAAAGTGAAAAAGTTCAGCCCATACCTTACATGTAAGTTAGCTATATTTAACACTTGGAATATTATAAGTAAATGATGAGTTACTTAGAGGGCCTTTGTACAAGACTCAAAGTTCGCAGTGCTCAAAATGTTTAACACCTACCCTCACAATTAATAATAATACTTAGAGGGCCCAGGGAAAAATGAAGAGTCAGACAACTCATTTTTTAAAAAAGAAATTTCATATACACATTATTAATCAGGGTTTCAAACTATGAGCACTAGAAGAATATCAAATCATGATCAGAATAATAAAATTATTGAATGTTAAAATGTATTTAAAATAAAGCATAACTACCTTTGATGATGATCATCTATGCGGATAGGATGTCATATTGAGTCTTATTTATAAACAGTCGACAGTAGGAAAATACTCAAAACCTAGCTGCCGAACATCTACTTGCACTGATGATGGCGTTTAGATATTTGAAAACTGGTTATGATTATTTTAAATTCATTTTTACAGAGAGACTTATTTTTTTTATTCTAAACTAATATACTTTAATAGCCTTTATTTAAATTTCTATATTAAAGAGGTATAATTTGTTTATTTTTCTTTAATATTTATCCCTAGTTTATTGTGTACTTATCATAGTCCTCCTTCTCCTGTCTGCTTGTATAAATTATTTGCATGGATAGTCATGGGAAATATAACCAACTCCTATGTGAAAATATATTATATACTACACTTTGACTTACTATATCTATATCTCCATTAAGAATTTAAGAAGTTCTTTGTGTGTAATAAATGTTCATATCTCTATTTTTTATTAGATTTGGTTTCCTTCGAGGTTCCTGCAAGAGAGTGATGAAATATATTTAATAAGCAATTTAAATATACTGGTTCTTACAGAAATGGGTTTAAGTGGCATAGCACTTAAGCTTTATGTTTATAGAAAGAAGAGACATAAATGTTAAGGACATTATCACTAGTAGTTCGTACTTGTACTTATCTTCTTGTAAGGAGCTGCTGTATTCGATGCACTTGAATCTGAAACTGAGAGGAAACGATTGGAATTCCTTTCTGGTTAGCTCTTATATATTTTTTTAGTAAAAGGGTTAAGGGTAAAGTTTCTTAAATCTATTTTATTTGCTTATGTATTGTTTTCTTTCGACAATTTATTTCTAGCTTTCTTTTCTTAATCAAGGTTACACTCTTGTAGAGCCATTTAAACCACTTGATAGTAGTAGTATGAAGGAGAGGGTGACCACCTGTTCAATCTTTTATGAATTGCTCTCTTATTTGAGGCCTCTTTACTATCTGTCTTATGGTAGTACAACACTGTAAACACACCATAATGGTGGCCACCAAAGCTTGATGGTACTTAGCACAGGATTAATAATTAAAACAGATACCGTCCTGAATGGGAGTGCTTGATAATTTCAGATAGTTTCTTAGAGAATAAAATTATTTTACTCTCTAATTTTTTAAGTTAGTTCACTCAAGAATTTGAGGCATTTCTGGTTGCATCTAAGACAAAAGCATTTATTGTGAAATGGTATTCCATTATTTTATTATTAAATAAACTAATTATTATTGCCTTAAACCATCCATTTATTTATTGTTTAAATCTTCGATGATTGTGTGTTTCACAGACCTTAAAGAAGGACTTTTAAAGAAATATAACATATCTAGAGAAGATTATAGAATGATTGAAATAGTTATAATTGAGAATAAACCTCATAAAGCAGGGCCTCAGTGGAAATTTGCTGGAGCTTTCTACTTTGCTACTGTTGTTTTAGCCATGATAGGTGATTATTTATTTCTATAGTTATTAAATAAATTGTTATCGTTTGCACATAACTAAGGACATGTGATTAAACTCTGCTATAAGGGGAAAAGCTAATATTTGTAACATAGAAAGAGGGGTGGTAAATATCCATATTTACCTACCATAGTGTGGTAAATATTAGTGGGGTGTGTTGATGTCACCAAGTACCTGTAGGTATTTTTTTCTTTCCAAAGTTAAATGCCAGCTGCTTCTATAAAAACAGCTGTTTTTTCATGCCGAAAGATATAGCACAAGGAGTATGCTTTGAACTTTTCTCAGCTTTCCAACAAATCCAATATTTTGAAGCTAGGTTGTATACTTTCTGAGATACCAGCCATTTTCTGAATGCAAGTCAAGGAGTTTTAAAAAATAATGAAATTTGACCTTGTGGGAAAACGGTTGAGAATCGGACCATAGTTAATATGAAGTTTTTTGTTGGAAATGAGCTGTAGTATCACCTTCTTTTGGGAAGGGAGTTTTATTTCGTACACCCTGTATATTGTATTTACTATTGTACTGTAGTTTCTTTTTATTTTCTGGGTTTATATACCATTTAATAAACTAAACTTATTAGGTTGACCTAAGGTAAAAATTGACTCAACTCAAAATGATTTGAGTTTTCTTTAATAAAATATATTTCTTTGATATAGATTTGTATGGATGATTTGCAGGTTATGGTCATTCAACTCCAGTTACTATTGGAGGAAAAGCATTTTGTATGGCTTATGCAATTGTTGGGATACCACTTGGGTTAGTTATGTTTCAAAGTATTGGAGAACGTCTTAACAAATTCGCTTCTGTTGTAATACAAAAAGGCAAAAGATATTTAGGTTGCCAGCATACAGAAGCTACTGAAATCAATCTAATGATGGCTACAGGAATGCTGTCATCAGTCATTATTACAACAGGTGCTGCCATGTTTTCTAGATATGAAGGCTGGAGTTATTTTGATTCTTTTTACTACTGTTTTGTTACATTAACAACTATCGGTTTTGGTGATTATGTTGCACTTCAGGTTTGTTTATTTGTTTTACTTTTTTAGAATTTAACCTGTTCTAATTATTTATGCACCAAGGGAATAAAGAATGCTATGTTTCCCTGAGCAGTTAGTTGGTTCCTAGAGCGAGAGCCGAGGGAACCAAATCATTTAATTCCCTAGGCAAAGCCCAGGTAGCTATGACTATTAAATCCCAAGGAGAATAAATATTGTGAGAGGAAAATAGCATTTTACTCCCAAGGTGCATACAAGATTTTATCTCCTGACATTGACGTTATTTAATTATTGTTATATTCTTATTTTCAAAGGTTTTTTTATTTAATTTAAATTTTTTTGTTTACCCCACCCCCTCCCCACCTCATAGATTTAGGAGTTGTCTCCCAAAACATAAATTTCTTTTTATGTCTCTTAAAAACTTCTCTTGACTTGAAACGGATTTTGAGCCAATAAAAAATTGTTTGGGTCGGGTCTCCCTTATAAAATTTGAGGGTGCCACCTCCAGGAAGTTTCAAGAGACTGAAAAGTACCTTCTTCTCCCTTGGGATTGAAAAGCTTCTTTACTCCCTTAAAACTAGTCAACAAACTTCACAGTATGTACTGTATGGATATAAGTATTAAATTATTGTTTAATCTTAAGCTCTGTTGATTAGAGTATCAAGCCTTTTCAAAGTAACCCGAGGCTACCTCAAGTCTCAAGGTAGACCTGGTTCAAATATTTTAGGGCACTTGGTTTTCACACTAAATAGCGAGCCTACTGATGTTACCTTCTTTGCAAAATGAGAGTAAGACTTTTTCTCAAGAGGTTGAATGAATGTTGAGATATCTTCAACATGAAGATCTCACGTAATTTCAGGCTTGCTAATTGGCAAATTTATAGATGATTGCTTGGAAAGCAACCAGCAGTTGAAAACATTGTGTGATGTGGATACTTTCTAACACTTGTGGTCTAAGGCTCTAAAGTGAGACCATTGAGCTGTTAAGTGAGCTGTTAATGCTACATAGCATTGTGCAGGTCATAATAACACCATATGCTTACTATAGAGGTAAAGAGAGCCAGATGAAGTGTTG
>JACMZG010001908.1:63893851-63916491 GCA_018340805.1 Microvelia longipes | reverse complement strand
TGCTTCAGTCCAAATCACTTTCAAAGAACCATTTGGTACTCAAGGTCGAGGAGGATACTTTGACCAGTTTGGTATCATTAGAGATGTCATGCAAAATCATCTACTGCAGATATTGAGTCTTGTTGCCATGGAGAAGCCTCCCACACTTCACCCTAATGATATCAGGAATGAAAAGGTACATTTTAGTAGTTTGATTCATTTAACACATTACATTATATTGGTGAATATTTGTTTGTAAAACCAAATATAAATATAATATTTTGTTTCTTAGGTTAAAGTATTAAAAAGTATTCCTCCTGTTGAGTTAAGCGATGTAGTTTTGGGTCAGTATGTTGGTAACCCAGAAGGAAGCGGAGAAGCCCTGCAAGGATACAAAGATGACCCTACTGTTCCTAAGGGTTCTAATACCCAACATATGTACTGCTATTTTAAAAATCAACAATGAGAATGGGATGGCGTCCCATTTATCCTTCGTTGGAAAAGGTATCAAACTTTGTCATGTTTTTAACTTTAATTAATTTAATTATTTTCTATTAGCTTTGCTTTGCTTATTTTTTAAGATAATGATTCTTAATTAGGTAGTGTAATTGTAAGAAAGATAAAAGGTAAAGAACAGCTATTTAATTTTTCATTAAATGTTGAGGCATAGCATTCACACGAGTCCCTTTCACCTCTTATTCATTCTTTATAAAGATATTATTTATTTATACTTTACATGACAAGAAAGGCATTGTTTTAATATTTCCCTCTTCAATAAATAAATGTGTATCAAATTAAAAAAAAAATTGCAACTTCTGTAAGCTACATTACTATTTCTATTCCCTTGTCAAAATGAACTACTAAGTTAATAAGGGTAAACTTTGAAAGGGTTTTTTGTGGGACCATAAAGAAAAAATTCTCATCTATTTCCTCAGTTGTTTTTTCATTTTGCTATCTCTGTGAGTGTCTATGTTCACTCAGAGAGTTGAACTTGACACTGAAATTTGATCTATTGAGTTTTATGCAAATTTCCCCTCTCCGAGTGACAATGGGTCCGACAAATTTCTTTTCCTCGTCTCTATTTTAAAAAATATTGACTTCTAAATTTAATTACTTTGACGAGCTGTAACTTTCAAACTTGTTACTGATTTTTTATGTATGCATATTCGCGATTCAAAGTCCGTAGCAGCGCCACCGTCGCTGATAAGAAATTATAAGGAATGGGTGATCGTTGTTAAAGGTCCTTATGGGGATTTTCTGGTTTTCCTTATTTGTGACGATTATTTCTTTAAATTTTTTATCAAAGTGCTTTACTTTAACTAATTTTAGGGCGATAAATCAGTAGAATCACAATTTCATTGAAAAAATAGCGTTTTAAGTTGTCACGAGTATTTAAATTGAGTGATAAGAAGAGAAGATCATAATATAGTGTTTTTATTTATTTATTGTTAATTGATGTTACTTTAAATAATTTAGTTTACACAAACACACAAAATTACCATTAATTGCATTATCGTTCAAATTAGTTGTAACAGATTTAAATTAACTGATAGAAGCCGATTTCACTTAATGGTGTTTAATTTATTAAATCATTTTATTTACGCACTAAAATAATAAAACTCAATAAAATTCACTTTTTGTAAAAATGTTTGTTTAAATTATCTGTTAGGTTTTATTATTTCTGGGTTAAATTGGACGAATCAAAGTGTTGTGATAAGAGCCTGATTCTATATTTAAATCCTGGAATTTTCGAAAATTTATCTGAAATATTTTGCAATTTTTAGCACCGATGGTCGTTCTAATAATTTTCATCACATTTATCACAAATTAACAAACAATAAATAAATAAAAGAAGAATTTTTATCGGCTCCCATGCTAATCCTATGATAAAAATAAATTTGATCACCCTTTCGTTTTCCCGCCATTGTATTGCAACCTTACAACTATCTCTTTGAATCGCGAATAAAATGTCAGTTATAACTCTGACTGTGTTTGATTTATTTACATCAAATTGAATCACCTTATAAATGACCAAGTATCATTTCATATTCATAACATTGTAATCCAAAAGTTCGTTTAAATCTTTCAAAAAAGTAACATTTGCCATGTAATATTCATAAAAAAAATTGTTCCTAATGTTTCTTATAATGGATTAATATTAATAACAACTGACTGCCAAGTATGATCATAGTTTCCTGTATTAGTTGATTGAATAGTTATGTACATTAGTACTTGCTTAACCTTTAAGTAACCATAAGTTATAACACCCAAAGTTTTGGTTTACTTATTTTCTGAGGTCGAACGTAGCGAGACCAAATGACTACCACCAAAATAATGCCTCCTAAAGCTTTGGGTGAACATGACATTCTGAGGAAAAGCAAATGTAGTTAGAAGTTGTTAGACTGGCTATAGTTGGAGAGCTACAGTTTGCTCTTACATGGGATCACTGTTTTATTCTAAGGTTGGGAAGTTATAACATTGTTATTATGAGGGTTATTGTGGGTAGCAAGACCAAAGTAGTACTACTTTGATTAGAGGGTTTGAAGTTGTGAGGCACTCTGTTCCTGATTTTATTTCAGTATTTATGTTTTGTTAAAGCAGTTTTGTAATTTTATTTTTGCAGCTCTTAATGAAAGGAAAGCTGAAATTCGTATTCAATACTGTGATGTACCTGGAGATATATTTAGTGGTAAACTATGAGGAATGAATTAGTTATTAGAGTGCAGCCTGGAGAGGCTGTTTATGTCAAAATGATGACAAAGACCCCAGGCATGACTTTTGAAATGGAGGAGACTGAACTGGATTTGACTTATGGAAGTCGCTACAAGGCAAGTTATTGCTACTTTTTCCTTCCTTATCAATCCATGATGAGGTAGTTGTCTACCTTGATAAAAAAAATAGGAGTACACCTTATAAATGGTACATAGTACCTGTAATGTTTGTTTACAATATTGCATTTCAATTGACTTGCACATTATAATTATTCGGTTTTGAAATCAGGCTACACTGACTTTAAAAGTACTATGAATCACAGTAAAGTATTAATACGTAGAATATAGGAAAAATGATGTATTTGCAAAAAATCCCTGAGATTTCAGTTGATTATCCATTTAGGTGTTCTAGACCTCCTGAGTGGTTTTTACAAAACTTTCGAACCGTGTCTGTGTCTTTTATATCATTGTAGCTCCTAGGGGAGTCTGTGCTAGAGTTGAAACTTTATACAAAAATCAATCTTTAGGTCTAGTTGTGCTAGCTGTTTGCTAGTCATGTCCTGTCAATTTAATTTATGAGCATATTTTAATATGCTTTTTGCAATATATTTTCTTCTTTTAAATATTTTACTATGTGATATTTTATGGTATATTTTAAAATGAAAGCAATTAAAAAGTTATGCAAAAACACAATTAAACATAAACCAAGTGTTAACAATTTCTTCCGTTTTTGTAACTACTTGGTTCTAGATATTATTTTTTCACATATGTATTTATTTATTTATTATCAAGCTTGTGGTTGCTTACATTGTAAGGCTCACAATAGTCAATTTATACAAAATAACACAGAAAAAAATTATATAAGAATACACTCAATTAAAAATTTGCGCGTGGTCCGCAATTGGGCGAATTTCTTAGATGCGTGTTCCGTGCTTTTTACATTATATAAGTTACAACTACTAAATAAATAATTCCGGGGCGGTGACGCTGTCGGGCGAATTTCATTTAGAATGCGTGTTTCCGTGCTAAACAACCATTTCTTGCTTATGCAAACCATGCCCATAGCGTGGTTCGTTCATTCTTAAAACCTAAGCAGTTTACTCAATTGTCAAGCACTGCTCGTAACTCATTTTGTCTGTATTTTCCAAAGGAAATGCGCATAATCATCCAGTTGTACAAAACTATGCCTCTAAAATAGATTACGCACTATTATTGCACTAGTTTAAAGCTTAGTTACTTATCTTAAGCTTAGTCATCTTTAAAGATTTAGCGCATTTCCTTGAAAAAATACAGACAAAATGGTTACGAGCAGTGCTTGACAATTGATAACTGCTTAGGCTCTAAAGCATGAACCGGAACCACGAAATGGGCATGGTTTGCATAAGCAAGATATGGATTGTTTAGCACGGAAACACGCATAATAAATGAAATTCGCCCGACAGCGGACCACCGCGCCGGAATTATTTATTTAGTAGTTGAAAACTTATATAATGTAAAAAGCACGGAAACACGCAATCCAAAGGAAATTCGCCCGACATTGCGGCCACCGCGCCAGAAATTATTTTCTAGTTGTAAACTTATATTAAGTAAAAATAACGATAAAAAATTTCGACCCTTCCAGATTTGAACCCAGGTACCCTGAGTTTAAGTGGTCGTATTGACTCAGACCACTGGTATTCATTAGAGGCCCAAAAAGATAGAAAAACGACACCCTACTCGAAATTTATTTTCAACGACCGTAATTTGGTTTTTATAATTTTGTGGTTTTTTCGACTTTTTGGTAACTTAAAGTGGTCGTATTCGACTTCGACCGGTTTCATTCGATTCAGCGCCCAAAATTACATAAAAAACGACACCTACTCGAAATTTTTTATCGACCTAAATTTTGGTTTCGTCATACATGTTTTTTTTCGATTTTTAGGTCCTTAGAGTGGTCGTATCGACTTCGGACCGTTTCATTCGATTCAGTGTCTCAAAAAACATAAATGTTGACCTTTTCGCGGCAAAAAATATTAAACCCTGAATTTGCCGATTTTGAAAATTTCGCTGACTCAGCAAACCGGGTTGATGAGTCACAAAAACCTGGTTTCAATAGGGTTCGTGTCCTCCTAAAGGTTGATTTTTGTACAATTGGTTAAAAATATTATTCGTTCGAAAGATAGAGTGTTTACAAGAAAGTGTCTAGAAATACATATATATATGTATTTCTATGAAATGCAAAAAGAAGATAAAAGATCAACATGTTATGCGAAAGCGGTGCATGTTTAGAAATAAAGAGCCATAGCAGGGATATGTTATGGTAAATTAAAAAATAAAAAAAAAAATGTATTTCTAGACACTTTCTTGTAAACACTTTATCTTTCGAACGGATTAATATTTTTTAACCATACTTGGTACAAAAATCAACCTTTGGGAGGACACGAACCCTATTGAAAACCAGGTTTATGTGACGTCATTAACCCGGTTTGCTGAGTCAGCGAAATTTTCAAAAAATCAGCAAAATTCAGGGTTAATATTTTTTGCCGTGAAAAAGGTCAATATTTATGTTTTTTGAAACGCTAAACTGAATGAAACCGGTCCAAAGTCGATACGACCACTCTAAGTGACCTAAAAATCGAAAAACCATAGTAAATTACCGAAAACCAAATTCGAATACCGAAGTCTCGCGAAAATTTTTTTTTCGTCATAAGAGACCTCTGAAACGGATTTGTGCGAGGTCCGAGGTTCGAATTCCGCCATGACGCCTATCCCATTAGGCGAATTTCCAAAGGAAATTCGCTAAAAAGTAACTATGTATAATTGTTTTGCTTTTTGTTTAGGATGTTAAGATGCCAGATGCATATGAGCGTTTAATACTCGATGTATTCTGTGGTTCCCAAATGCATTTTGTCCGTTCTGATGAATTGTCCGAAGCTTGGAGGATCTTCACTCCTTTGTTGAGACAGATTGAAAGTGAAAAAGTTCAGCCCATACCTTACATGTAAGTTAGCTATATTAACACCCTTGGAATATTATAAGTAAATGATGAGTTACTTAGAGGGCCTTGTACAAAAGACTCAAAGTCGCAGTGCAAAAGGTTTTACACCTACCCTCACAATTAATAATAATACTTAGAGGGCCCAGGGAAAAATGAAGTCAGACAACTCATTTTTTAAAAAAAGAAATTTCATATACACATTATAATCAGGTTTCAAACTATGAGCACTAGAAGAATATCAAATCATGATCAGAATAATAAAATTATGATGTAAAAATGTATTTAAAATAAAGCATAACTACCTTTTGATGATGATCATCTATGCGGATAGGATGTCATTTGAGTCTTATAACAGTCGACAGTAGGAAAATACTCAAAACCTAGCTGCCGAACATCTTACTTGCACTGATGATGGCGTTTAGATATTTGAAAACTGGTTATGATTTATTTTAAATTCATTTTTACAGAGAGACTTATTTTATTATTCTAAACATAATATACTTTAATAGCCTTTATTTAACTTTCTATATTAAAGAGGTATAATGTTTATTTTTCTTAATATTTATCCCTAGTTTATTGTGTACTATCATAGTCCTCCTTCTCCTGTCTGCTTGTATAAATTATTTGCATGGGATAGTCATGGAAATATAAACCAACTCCTATGTGAAAATATATTTATATACACTTTAACTTACTATATCTATATCCCATTAGAATTTAAGAAAGTTCTTTGTGTAATAAATGTTCATATCTATTTTTTATTAGATTTGGTTCTCGAGGTCCTGCAGAGAGTGATGAAATGATATTAAGAAGCAATTTTAAATATACTGGTTCTTACAAATGGGTAAGTGCAAAGCACTAAAAACACAATAATTTTAAGGGTTTTTGTTTATTTTTTTAAAATAAAGAAATATTTTTTTACAAAGTATAATGTCATATATATTTCTTTTTTCTTTTTGTACCTTCAACAAATCTGCATGACTGTGCCATTGTTATCCTTTACATGGACACATGTCATTATTTTTTTTCTCTCTATGTTCTCAATACAATAAAGTGAATTTATTTTAATGCATTTCATTTAATAATTATTAAAACTGAATAAGATGTAATTATATTTTAATATTTAGAATTAACATTTAGGGATGATAAAATATTTTACAATATATTCATTTCTAGGGTTTATAAAATAAATAGGTCATAATTCTATTTTTATTGAATCTGTTTATTTATACAATTTCATGACTAATTCTTAATAAAGTATAAAAAAGTATCTTAAAATATAAATTTTACAATAATTTCATATTTTCTAAAAATAATAATAATATAAAATAAACTAAGACATTTACAAAACAAATATAATTATAATATGGGTTTCTTTAGTATATAGACCTAAGAAAAAATTCTTTAGATATTATTTAAAGCATCTAAATTAGAGGCTACTATCTTAAATGTAGGATTATTGTTTTTCATATCCACAGTTCCTATCATGTTATTTGACTGATAAAAATAACTATTTAAGCTAAGGTTTTTACTCATTATTATATTTTTCATTATCTTTTTTCTATATCAATCTTTTTTACTAAAGTGTCCCTGCTTTATGCACAATTTTATCTATAGGTCTATTAAAAAAAACCAGGGGGTTGGCTAATGCGTAATTTTTACAAGACAAAAATCAAATATATTTCTATCAAATAGTTAATAATGTTACAATCCAATAATGACAAATTGAGTTCTAATTTATTTTTCTAGATAATCTATTTGTAAAATATAGGCAGAGTGACTATTATTTTTCTCTTGAAGTTAGCTTTAATCATTTTCTTATTCATTTATTATTTACCTCTTACTAAATTTGCCAACCTCCCCTGTAAGACCACATCATTTTAATAATTAAAAATAATATCTTCAAAATAATGGCAACTTATCATTGGTCTTGTATAATTAACATAATATTGTGATTTTAAGAGTATGAACACAATTATTATGGCAGTCATCATTTTCCTACGTATGTCTTTTTTATTAATTTGTATGAACCATATGAACAATGAGAATTTAATTGCTAACATCAAGGTCTTATCACCTCTATCCAGGGTCACAAATATGAACTAACTTTAAGAATTAGTCCATTTGTTTATTTTTAATAAGATTCTGTTAATTAGTGAAATAGTGGACACTGATATTTCAAGCAAATAATAAATATCTGAAGGGCTGGAGTGTGGCTTTCTTATCACTTATAGATTAATTTACTTATTCAATTTTTTAAGCAATTGCAAAGTTAATCTAAACTAATGTATTTGTTTTTTGTTTATTAATTTAAATGCTATCTTTTATTGATAGTGAGCCAGAATATAAACTCAAATGTTACATTCTGAAAGAAGTATTTGCAATTTTTAATTTTCAAATCCATAATTTGCCAGAGTGCAATTAGTAGGTTGTTTCTCTTAAAAAATCTTATATGAACAATTATTTGTTGTTGTATTACTGCAACAACAACATGTATAAACGAATGACCAGAATGAAGAAAAGCCCACTAAGATGCCTTCACTATAGTTCTAATATTTAGAGTTTGATATTAATATTATTTCCATAACCCTGCAATTGAAAATATTCTATTGGTTTGCTATCTTAGATTTGTTCTGAGGACCAATAGAATTGTTTCTCTCAAGGAGTTCTGATACTTTTCTTACGGATAACTCTGAATATCCCAACATAATTAAAATTGCGTTTCTCAAAGTTCTTAGACAGAGTAGGAATTAACATTATTAAATAAATTACAATAATTTACTATATTTTTTAAATATTTAAATTCAAAAAAATCTTTGGTTTGAAAAGGAATTCATGACGTTATTTTATAGGATAAAAATAGTCTCAGCTCAAAGAAGGTATTGTTTTAATCCTAAACATCTTATTTTAACTTGAGTGATATTTCTTGATATTTTTAGCTTTTATGTAAAAACATGATATAATTTGGATTCAATTAGTTGCTATTATTACCAATAATTTGGTATGAAAAAAATATGTTTGACAGCGGAGACAGTTTTTTTGAGTTGTGACTATTTCATCCATTTGACTAAAACTTTCTAAGGTACTTCAAGTTTAAGCCTTTTCCAGCATCCATCTGGTAATGCCATTTTAATTTCTTCAATGTTCTTAACGTCTAGTGTTAATTTTTCCAATTCATCTTTGTACATTTTTACTAATTGAGCCTGTAAAATAAAATAAACATCTTCTATAATTATAAACAAAAAACAAGTTTTAATCACTTACTATAGAAAACATGGTTATAATCAGTTGACAGCGTGGGAAAATAATGTCAGGGAACCAATAAGGTTAGTCCTGCATGTTAAACCATGGCCACAATTTCATATCAGGCCAACCTCATTGTTTCTTCAATCATATTTGCCTGCTGTCAACTAATTATAACTGTATATAATACTATAGTGGTATGATAGTAAACTCCAATTATCTTTGGTTTTAAGTTTAAAAAATAGCTTAGTTGATAAATACCTGATCTCGTCTTGCTTTAGCTAAACTATCAATATATTCATTAAAATTAGCATTGGTTAGATCATTCTCTGCTTTATTTAACCTCTTCTCTAGTAGATCTAAGTTTGAGTCATCTATAAACAAATAAGTAAAACACAAAGTAAAACACATCTTTGAAATGATGAATAATCAATAAATGCTTTCTTTGTTTATGAAAAATGTGATTGATATTATTGTAGGAATAATTTACACTGATACAAATTGACCATGAATACCAAAATCACCCTGTTAAGTTGAAGTTAGCGTACTTACAATTTTAAAAATTATATGATGTTCCTTAAACAATTAGTTTAAATAACATTGATTGGACTTAGAACTTGGTATAATTACATTTAAATTGAGTAAAATTGTGACCACATCAATAAAAAGTATAAAGCCACCAAATTTGGTATACTCACCAATTTCACCAACATCACTCTTTAGATGCTCTTTAATCTCTTCAACGGCAATGAAAGCTGCCTTGATTTTATCAGCAGCTTCACTCACTGTTCTTTCTGCCATTCCTACTTTTTCCATTGCCTAAAAAGTATAATAGAATTGAATTAAAATGACTGTCTCTCAGACAATCTTCTTATTCAATTAATGTGAATTATGACTTGAGGCATTCTAAGATAAAAACACATAATTAATTTCATACGCAATTGATATTATAATGCCAAAATTCTTTTTGAATCTCTTAAGTTCATTATTTATTTTTTCATTATTATTTTTTGTTCCTTGCAATTTTTTCAAAATGAATTCACAAGATCAGACTAAAGAGGCAGTTATAGGTATATTATAAGACATATTATATTAATTTATGAAAGGAAAAAGATATGTGGTCTGTTTACCATAGTAGTTGAATCATTGTTGATATTAGCTTGTAACTCTTTGCTGTCAAATAATGCTTTTGTGTTCAAATAGTCATCATTCAATTTAGCAGCTTCATCGTGAAGTTGACTGGCTCTGATTTTAGTTTCATTAGCACTCTTTAGTAATGCTTCTGCTTTCTGTAATGAAACAATTGGTTAATAATTTAAATTTTAATGAAAGTAATTGCGTCTTGATGTAAAAATCATAATGATAAACGATGAAATTTGTTAAAATACTCTTTGGCTTAGTCCTTAATTCCTGCCTGTATAAACATCACTCTAGATAATAACTCTATTACAATACCTTACTTTGTTATCATCAAAGTTTTCAATGTTTTCAATCTCTTGAGATTTTAATTTCTTGAATCAACCCATATTTGACCTTTCAAGTTACTGATTAATGTTTAGAGAATACAGTCTACTTCAGTTTGCAGCATACAAATTACAAAAGAATATTTACCTGAGCTGCAGGCAGAGCAAAATTAGTTAGAGTAGTATTGACTGTTTCAGAAGCTTTCTCTGCATAAATCTCTGCATCTTCTAGAGTTTGCTGTGAATTCATCAATTTCTCTTGGGCTTCTTTTAAAAGTGTATCTATTTTTGGTATTTCCTTGAGTGCTTCTTCTGATTTATTCTTCCGTTCTTGTACTTGTTGATCAAAATCTAAGAAAAAATAAAGAATGAGATAATTTTTTTGCTTAGTTATAAACATTTCAGAAGTTACTGTTTTGTTACTTCTTTGAGAGGTGATCTGAAAATTTGGGATTATTCTTAATTCTGTTCATTTAGGGGAGTAATAATTTTGAAAATGGTGATTGCCAGTCACTGACTAAGGTCTTGTCAGTTAAATGGATTGATTACCAGCCTCGGCTGGAAATTGCCATAGCCCCCTTGCCTTAAGGGGCTAATTTTGAAAAAATTAGCCCCTGAATTAAGTAAAATATAATTTTGCTGCCTAGTAGCATAATATACAGTAATATTATTTAACATACATATTATAAATTTAATATACTATAATAGCATAATATTTCTCTATTCTGTCCTGTTTTAATTAAATCCTAACTCTAACTTAGGATGTTAACATTACATAATTAATAAACATTACACAATTGACATTATAATATTACATTATATAACATCTTATGTTAGAGTTAGGATTAACATCCTAACTCTAACGTAGCATGTTTATTTAACATATTTAACACAGTAAACATATTTAAAATACTCAAGTATTTTTAAATTCACTCTAAAGGGTAGTTATTTTTTTAATTCTTCTTTTGGTTGATATAATTTTTTTATATTACATTTAATCACATAATTCAATAAGGATAATAGACTTTAGAAGTTTATTTATCTTTATTGTTGATTTTAATTACTTTATATTCTTCCTATTCAATTTCAACGTCCGAACAATAAGTATTGAGTTTACACGTAAGAAAAAAAGACTTACTTTCAATGCTTTCATAAACAGCCATTGTATCTTTGAGAGTTTTCTCTCCATTGAGAACAGCAGTCTGAGCAGCATCCTTTATCTTATCAATTTCAGACAGCAGATAGTCCAACTCGTTTTGTTTATTTTCCCCGCTATCTAGAAGTTTTTCACTTTCTTCTATTTCTTTCATGACGTCTTTCTGTTCGTCTGTAAATTGTTCTCGAAGCCTCACTCCTTCTTTGTATAATCTGTTGCCCTGTTTCAAAAATTAAAATAATCAATGTGATGATGGACAAGATTATTCCAGGAATCTTGCATTCCATTGCTGTCCATGTAGTATGTAAGTACTCTCAGTGAGAATGGTTGATTGGTGGGACAATATAATGCAAGGAAATAATTTGTAAAATATATATTTTACAATTTATTATATTCTTTCTTTTACTTTTCCTCATTTATGCCAGTGGCAAATAGGAAAAGTTTTGTGTTTGCAAAAGACTATAAAACTGCAATTTCACCTCAATACACTTCAGGTGTTTTTAAGACTTCCTGAGTAGTTTTTACCAAGTTATATGTCTTTATCTGTTATCATTGTAGCTCCTAGAGTATTTATGCTAGAGAGTTGAAACTTGGGACAAAAATCAATCTTTAGGTCTAGTTGTGCTGTCTGAAAATATTTTTTATGGCGTCATTAACCCACAATAATGACTGAGGAAAAATTTTAAAAATTCCTAGATCACTGTAAAATGATTTGATCGATTCTAGACTTGGCTAGTATGTAGTCAAGCATGTAAATCAAACATATTTGCCAAGTTTCATCTCATTATCAGCATTGGTTTAATATTTATCTAATGACGTGTGTACGTTTTTTGTAAAAATGTAAAAAAATTAGAAAATAATGTGATTGAGTTGAAATTCAGTTCAAGTATATCTCTTTACATAATTAAAGCAGGTACTTATATACTACAGATGCTGTTTCGTTTTAATACAGCAAGTACATCTATGGGTATTGGTAAATCAAAAATGTTTAGCAGTATCGAGCAAGGTTATTGCCTGGATGGGTGACCGCTAAGAATAAAATAATGTATTTACCATCAACAGACAAACAGAGCGAGTCAGAAGACTTGTTGCAGGATTTATTTTGCAATTTTTATATTTTGAGGACGAGCAACAGGAGTGCAAAATAGTGAGCTTGTGTTCAGGGAAAGTTGCGAGGTACCTCGTAGCTGCATTGTTTATTAACTCTACAATCCATTTTGTTCTCTTTTGCAATTTTATTTCCTTTAATGAATTTTTTTTCAAAAACTTACATCATTAGTCGTATCAGATGCTTCATTCTTAATCTTGTCAGAATCAATGTTTGGTAGTGTTAAGGCTCTAATCTCAGTTGATAGTGCCAATGCTTCCTCATAGGCACTTGTTGCATCTTTTTGAGATGATTCAGCAAGAGTCGTTGTTTTTTCAAGTTTATCTTTTATGTTTTGTAACTTTTCATCCAAAGCCTGTAGTTCATCACTGTAGCAAAATCCATATATATTTTTTAAAATTAAACATTTTTTAAATTATAAAAAAGGGAAAACTTACTAAGTATAACAGTGGCATTGGTTTAAATAATTTACATGAATTTAACATGCTTAAAGGATTATATCATGATATGTTTCTAGGAAAATATGTTCTTTCAGATTATGCTCCAATGAACTCACAACATATTAGAAGTATGAGTTCATCAAAAGTTGGAATAAATAAACTCAGGGCCAAGCTACCGATTCACAGACGTTTTTAAGGGACAAGTTATTTCATCCTTGAAGACCTGTAGATGAATGAGTGGTGCTGTGAGGGGACTGTGTAAATGAATGTGAGTGAAATCGGGAAATTAACAAGTCCAATTTTCCTATGCTTCAATGAGCTCAAATTCTGATGGTATTAGTCTTAAGAAGGGGGTTACTAACCCTTGGTTATTTAAGCTACCTCTTGGGTCAATCTAGAGAAAGTAATAAATCATTGGTCGGAGGAGTTCAATGGTTGCAGTAGTCAGTTGACCGTTATTGGAATTGTTAGTTAAGTGCTAACTAGTCCAGTTAACTTGGTTTTTTTTACATAGTCTTCACTGCGACCTGTAAGTAGTAATTCTTTTGTTATAATAGTGCGTCTCTCTCCCTCATGTGCATAGAAACAATATTTATCAATTTGAAAGTGTTCAGATTGATAGATAGATTAAAGTAAAAAGGGCTATAAAAAGAGACAATTATTATTTTATTTCTACATAATTAATAATTTTATCTTCCTGGCATATATGCCTTTGATTTATACTTACGTTGCATTTTTTTGTTTGTCAACAGCTTCCTTTGCTAATTCATTTGCTGAAGCTGATATATTGTGAGCTTGTTCAGCTATTTTTTGTGTTTCCTTGGCTTCTTCCGATTGTCTAAAAAAATAGACACAATTAGTTACAATAACTTTAACACTTATTGACAACATATCTTATTTCATAGATATGAGACATTTTTTTGAATTTTGTTTGCATTATGTAAAGTAAGTAGTGGGATATAAGGAGGAAGTTTTTAAATAAAACTTTTAAATATTATGTTTTAAATTATAATCAAAATTTTCATTTGGTTTGTATTTTAAATTGTCAATATCTATCTGCTCTACCTATCAAATAAAATAAATACTTATAAAGTTTATTTTAAATATACCTGAAATTTAAAGAAAGATTTTTACAACTTGAAAAGTTGAATCTTTTAAGGGAATGAATAATTTATCTAATAATATATAAATATTTCTAGGTCTTTAAGCATCTCTTATTATGTTTAATTGATGTTGAAATAAATAAACTTATAATTGTAATAGTATTTAACAATTTTGTGATTAGAACACAGAGTAAGTTCTAATCACAAAATATAGATTAATAAAAAATAGATTCTAATAAATTAAAATATTAATTATTAAATAAAATTATTTTTTTAAAGTTTTCTAACTTACTTATGAGCAGTGGTTCTTGCTTGATGAGCAATATCAGACATTTGCTTGTTTTGCTGGCCATAAACAGCAGAATGATTCTTTGCTTTCTCTAATGCTACAATCCCTTCTTCTTGAATAAAGTCCAATGCGTCCTACAGATAAATTTAAAAATTTTCAACAGTTGTATTTGTTTCAGTAAATCTTTAAGCTGTTGTATTTGATGCTATTGTACAGGTTGAAATAAATCAAATGCATCATAAATAAATAAATTCTTCATTTCCATTAAATTATTAATAGAATGCATCAAAAAATAAACAAAAACAATAAGTATAACAAATAAACTAAAATACTCTTTCCTTATAAAATGAATTTTGCAACACTACTTGTATGATATGAGATTTAAACTCATTCAAATCCAGACATTGTATTATTTGACAACTTATTAAAGAGTTTAATGCCCAAGACACTGTGACCAACTTCTTTTTCTTTAACCTATGACCAGGAAAGTTAATTTCTATTTTTTCCTTTTATTATATTGATGGTGAAAGATGTTTATTTTAAAATCTTATTTTTGACAAACTGTAAGACAATATATACAGTAGAATCCTCTTAATACGCTCCCACTTAAAACGCTGTTTTGTGGTCCCTTTATTTTCATTGATAAATAAAGAAACACATATATATGGATGTATATTTAAAATGTATGTTACCTTAACATCCTCTTTAGCCTTTTCAATGATATTTTCAAGATTATTAGTTTTTTCCTGAGCCGAATCAGTAATTTTTGAAGTCTGGTCCAAATCATCATTTATCTTATTCAAAGTAACTGTCAAGTCATCTAATCGTTTACCAAGATCTGTTAGTTTTGATGTCATCTCACTATCATCTCCTAAAAAAATGTAAATTAATTAAAATAAATTCATTATTAATAGTTATTTATTTAAACTGTTTTGTAATCAGGAACCCCAGGAAAATTGATGCCAAATACCCCATAAAGGCATTTTCTTTTGAAATTCATAAAAAGATAGAGTAATATTGACAAATTAATGTGTTAGATTTTTGACTGATAGAACATTGAGAACCTTTTCAAATTTTTACTTTTTGGATGTAAGTGAGTGTAAATGAATCAATATTTAAAATTGATGTTTACATTAAGATCAGAAGGGAAGAAAGAGTTTACTTATGTTCCGGTTCTTAGATATTCTCTTAGAATAATTCTATATATAGAAGAAGCACTACTGATAACACCAAAGGCGGTTCACTGGTGATCTTAAGTAACAATGGCAGGGTGCCTCCACCCTAACATATACAATTTTCTTATAAAAAAGTTGGCAATACTTCCGGTTGCTGAATTATTATGTTCTATTATTAATTAATGAATGATTATTCATAAAATACTAATATAAATATCGGTGCATTACAATATTTTAAGCATTTTAAATTGAAGTTTAACATTTTTAATTAAAATTATACTAGAAGTAGTCCTCGTCAACTAAATGTAGATTCTTGTATTCTGCTATCCTTTTGCCATCTAAGACCGGTTTTATTAAATACTCAGCAGGTGTTTAAGTTATTATATTTGTTCTTTATGATCTTTCTTCATTAATGGATATGATTCATATTTAAAATAATGTTTTGTTGTTAGGGTGGTAGCCCTACTTATATCCACTTTCATAACCTACTTTATAACCGGTTTTCATGTTATCAGTAGAATTACACTGTGTTTACGGTCATATGCTCCTTCTATATTAGTATTATTCTAAGGATATTCTACAAAAGGAATAATACAACAGAGTGTCTGGGGGTGTTACTCTATTTCATTATAATGGAAAAAATGGAACTAACCTGTTGCTCTCTTAGCATCCAACCAGAGCTGCTGAACATCTTCTTGAACTTTGGCCAACCTCTGATCAAATTCAGCATTATCAATGACAGTAGGATTGACTGTTATGTTTGTTAGCAATGAATCTAATGCCATGAGATTGGCTCTATGAAGGTTGACTGCATCCTACGCAAAATAGAAATGCCTTTTTAATACCATTCATCTCCCTTACAAGTATTAGTAGTACTTATGAGGAGAGAACAAATTTATAACAATTTATATAAGTTCAATGATAAGTATTTTGTTCATTGGCAATATCTCACTTAGATCAATAATTTTAACTCCATTAAAAAAATTATCAAAATAAGTAAAATGACCTGAAGTAACCTGATGGTGGGTTGAACCTGAAATAACTGAGGACTGGTTAAGTAGTGAAATGTTAAATTTTAGGGATCATGGAAGTGCAGAAAAAACCAATTATTATTGCTCTTATGTTGTCACTCTTGTTGTCCGTTCCTTAAAATAATTTTAATATTAAGTTTTAAAAATATTTTAAAAATGAGAACAGAACAACATATTATTAAACCTAATGCTAGTTTTACATAATATTATTTGATTAATTCAATTTTAAACTCACAATTTTCAGGAAATGTTTTTTTAAGTTGATAAAATCCATTTAATTCCCCTAGAATAAAAAATTATGGGTTTTAACTTACCTGAACTAAATTGTAGCAACGGTCACAATCAACACATCCTCTTTGACGATCATGCTTATTTTCCTTGCAACGATTACACTGTCTTCCTTCAACATTGTCAAGACACTGGAAATATTAAATTACAGTTTAGCCTTGCAAATTTGTATGTTGTATTTTATAATTTAATATAGTTAATTTTGATAGTCCAAAAACAGGATAATAAAAAATAAATTATTGTTATTAATTGTGGCGACATTTAATACCTAAAAAGAAATATATTTAATTAACAAAAATACATCCAAACATATATATAAAGAATTAGAACTACTCAACCAAGCAAAATATATCTGAAAACACAATAGTTACCTTAAAAAGCAAAATTTACCCTGTTGCAAATATAGGGTTTTAAATACGGGCCTTTGGCCCGTAGCTGCTACCCGGTCTCAGCGCTTCGCGCCTCGTTCGCTTCGCGGCGTCGGCCCACCGGGGCGCTTCGCAGCCCGGGGGCCTACCAGTGGCCGCTGCGCAGCCACATTGTTGTTGTTTTGTATTATGGCATTTTGCCATGTATTTAGCGAATTTTCACAGCCTCCACACAGGCCCGCTTCGCGGGCCTGTGAGTAACCTTTTATAAAGGGTAAGAAAAGATTATAGTTTCATCTTTCATCAGTTTTAGTTATCGTCCACCATACAAAAGGGTATTAACTCTTACATACATTTATGATTGTTTATGCAATTTAAAGAAAAATGTCAATTTTTAGGGAATTTTCGTAATGAAAATGACGCTTATGAGGTTGTTCGGATGACGGAAGTTAAGGGTGGGAGTGAGTGGAATCGGTTCCTATTGGCTTCCTGATAACAAAAATATATGTCCGAAAAAAGTTTATATATAAATATATATATGTATATATATATAATATATATATATATATATATATATATATATATATATTATATATTATATATATTATATGTAAGAGTTTCTACCCTTTCGTATGGCGAACGATAACTCTCGAAGGCGTTCTTAAATTGAAACGAAACTTTGCAAATCGCGAGATGTTGAGGAGGTTACGAGGTCTATATGACGTCATCAACCAAAGTTATGACATCATGAAAAAAAATTTTTTGAAACTTAAAATGGCTTTAAAACAAGGTATCTAGTATTTAGGTAGACGGCTAGCTGAATCGATTAAGACCAATTTCAGCTCAATCGAACTATCACAAATGGCGCAATCGGTATACATATATATATATATATAATCTTGTATATATGTATACGTCTAGGTCAAAGACTCGTACGATATCTGTTGGGTTCAGTAGTGTTAGAGGGTGGGGATATAGTATAAAAGAGAGACCTCTACCTCTTGCTCCATCATGGTAAGCCTACTGTCCCAGAGAGACAGGGCAAAAATGGCTTCCACTGAACCACTGAAATTGGTCTTAATCGATTCAGCTAGCCATCTACCTAAATACGAAATACCTTGTTTTAAAGCCATTTCAAGTTTCAAAATTTTTTTTTTTTTCATGACGTCATAACTTTGGTTGATGACGTCATAATGTTTTTATCAACAATAGGCCTCGTAACCTCCACAACATCTCGCGATTTGCAAAGTTTCGTTTCAATTTGAGAACGCTGTCAAGAGTTATAGTTCGCCATACGAAAGGGTAGAAACTCTTACATACATACATTATATATATATATATATATATATATATATATATATATATAATATATATATATTATATATATATATATATATATATATAAACTTTTTTGGGACATATATTTTTGTTATCAGGAAGCCAATAGGAACTGATTCCGCTCACTCCCACCCTCAACTTCCGCCATCCGAACAACCTCATAAGCGTCATTTTCATAATAAAAATTCGCTAAAAAAATAAAATTGAATAAGGCATATTAAAAAACTAACAAACAAGAAATAAAAACAATAGATAAAGATAAATTAGAAAGGAGAGAGAGGGTCAAAAAAAGGGAGGCAAATTCTAAAGATTAGAAAATAAAATATGTAAAATGTGTACAAGAATAACATTAAGTCAATAGAAATAAATAATAATTTCTTTTTAGGCATGATTATGGCCTGCTTGGCCAAAACGTCGCCATAATAATTTATTTTTTATTATCCCGTTCTTGGACTTTTAACATTAAAAATAAGTTAAAAGGGATACAGCTCAACATCTTGATCAATTTAATATAGAGAAAGTGAATTTAATATGAACAAACAGAAATACCCTTATAAAAAATAACAGATTAACAAGTCAACAAGATATTTTATTGTGACTAGTTTTTTCCCTTCTTTGTCCATTTAAGAACTTGGTTATCTAAAGTTCCTCTCAAGATTTCAAAATAGTTAAATTTATTTTTATTTTGTTTGGAATAAGTTTTTGTATAGGTTATGTCTACATCTCAACATGTTAGTAATGTCACTGTAGAGTTACAGTGCCTCTAAAAAACTAATGACACTATTAGTCCTAAAAAACAAATTATATAAGTTGGGACAAAATTTAACTAAACACTTACATGAGTAAGGGTGAAATCATATATATAGACTCACCGGACATTGACCTGATGATGGGTCACACTGCTGAGTTTTGGAACCAAGATCATCACACTCACATGGTTTACATCCGTCCTTAGAGAAGCCATAATGGTGTATTTCACAGACATCGCACTTTACACCAGTTACACCTGGTCTGCAGTGGCACTGCCCAGATACCACATCACATGTGTCATTGAAAGAACCAATTGGATTACATTGACAAAGTTCACAACCCTGTAATATATAAAGAAAAACGGATTTATAGATCTTTACAAATCTTCATTTTGATTAGTCTAAGAATGTCATTTCATATAAGGATTCATATAGAATAAACAGAGCAGCAATTACAGACCATTTGTAATGTTCTAGTCAATAATCTTAAAAGGACACTATTACGCTCAAGACTACATAGATGTCAAGTACTTAAATAAAATTTCAAAAATGATGACTGATTGATAGCTTCTGATGAGTAATTATTCTAATTATGTAAATTATCTTGTAAAGTTTAATGTACAATTAAGGTTCTTCCTACCCTTATGCTTAAAAGTGTAAATAGTTTTACTAAAGTGGAACACATAATATTTTAATTCTTTCCTTCCATTATTCTGGTCCCATTAATTTTGATTGTTTTTGTCCACTTCTTGTTTTTACCAATTTTTAGATAAAAGTAACTCCTTGGTTACAAAGTTTTATATTTATTTTCAAATATAGGATAATAAATAATTAAACTATACCAACATAAAAATAACAAATTTTACTTTACCTTCCCACTTTCAATATTGTAATAACCAGGGAAACATTGTTCACAATGAGTTCCTGTTACATTTGGTTTACATGAACATTGTCCGGTTCTTTGATTGCAACCCAATGGGCCATCAGCAGTTTCTTCTGTTCCTTTAGGGTGACACATACACGGTTTACAATCACCAGGCATATCAGCTAATGCATCACCATAGTAACCAGGTAAACATTTCTCACAATGGGCTCCAGCAGTGTTGTATATACATTTTAGACATTCACCAGTAGTGCGATTACAGTTGTTGACTGCGTTTGGATCAACATTATTATTACAGTCGCAAGGTTGGCAGCGCCTAACTGATCCTGCTGCACCTGTTAAATCTCCATAGTAGCCATCACTACAAACATCACATCTTGCACCTGAAAAGTAAAAATAAGTTTCATGAGTACTTGAGTAATGACTTGATTTTGTTCTGATTTTTACCTAATTTTATATGAAACGGTAACATTTTTAGGGTAACATGAGAAACCTATACCTTACAAGTTATATCCAATAAAGTACTCTCAGTCTTGAGTTAATTAGTCAAACGTAACCAATTTTTGCTATTTAAAATTAACAAAATTTCATGAGCAGGTTTCTCCCAATATCAGGTTTGACTTTAGAAAGATGGTGTCAAAGGAGTTTTACTTAACTTTGAAGTAAGGTACTATAACTTCAAGTATGTTCTTTGAAACCTTGTACACATGAGGCCTTCTCCTACACCATCTTTCCATAGACATATCTGATGATGGGAGAAGTACCTGCTTCTGAAAAGTTGATTGTAAATTGTAGTGACAATAAATTACGTCCAACTAATATTATTCATGATTTACCATTGTCCCAAACTTTCACTTTTCTTATTACTTATAGTAATTATTGCATATGCCTATTTTTCTATGCTCTGGTTAAATTTTCTTTTGACAAGAGTCATGTGATTGAAATCAGCTAAAAGGGGAAAAAACTAAAGCTTGTATCCTATTTAGAAGGAAAGAACACATCTTTGCAGCAAGGGAGGGGATTAGTTACAAGGCCGGAGATATAAGATTAGTGTACCTGAACTTAATATACTTAATATTACTTAATATACTATAGTTATTTAGATACTTCACTAGATACCCTGTAGGTAACATCAGTTAGTCCAAGAATGTATTTTTTTCTTCCCGAAGCTGGTTACCTGCTATTTATATTAAAACAGAGTATCGGCTGTTTCTAGAACGGATTGTTTCTTCTTTCTTCTTACTATCGTCAGTCGTGGAAGAAGAAGTAACAAAAGTATAAGTCTTTCTATTGCTATTAATATTTCAGTTGCTGTCGCAACTGAAATATTAATTTTTATTCCTGATTCTAATATTACCTCTTTTCTAAGCATAACTCTTTCTATCTTCAGCTTAGGAATTTTAAATTTAAATCGATGTTTCATGTATATAACATATGCTATAAGTATAGGTATTGATCATACCTGCATATCCTTTTGGACACTCGAGGCATACGACTGTGCCTGAATTGATTTCCATACACGGCCCTCCTTCTGGGCATGGGCACACCTGACAGTCGTGAGGAGTTTTTTCCAATGCGTTGCCATAATACCCTCGAGCACACCTTTCACAGTTATCGCCAGCAGTATTATGCATACAAATACATTGACCTGTAAAGAATATAAATAAAGAATAAAAGAAAGAAAATTAAAGAAAAAAAATGATTTTTTTTTCTTGATAATTAAAGAATATACTTTCCATAAAACATTTAAAAAAATGAAACAACATCCATAATTCTGATACATAAAACTATGGTTCTTAAAAAAATGTACGAGTTCCAATACTTCTAAGGTACAAATTTAATTGGTTTATAAAAACAAACCCTTGTTTTATTTTACATTTTTCCCCTTATACATTATTTTCTAATTTGACTTTACTTTTAAAAATAATTTCAAAGAACATCAAGGGCTAAATGTAATTCTAAAATACAACTTATTACTAATCTCAATGCGTTGTTATGCCCGAATGGGAAGATCAAAAAGTCATTTTTAGAATTTTGATTGCAGACAACTTCAATGTCTCCTCATAGAAATTTCTTGTAAAAGTTAGCTCCATGATCAGAGTGATCAATTTGATTACTATGATTTGGAGTGGCACTAGCTCAAACATAAGGACGAGATCTCTGCAGAAATGTTTTCTTCAGAAGTATAGCTGAAGCAGCTGATATTATTAAATAAGATTTTAGAAATGCTGCAAACAATTTATTGATAATGGTTGCATATACACTTTAAAAAAAAATGAACTAACCTGTATCTGCATCACATCCATCAGCATGTCCATTGCAATCGCAAGGTATACATT
>JACMZG010001908.1:63886351-63888851 GCA_018340805.1 Microvelia longipes | reverse complement strand
ATTCGTCTCATGCTTGTGTGCGTTCCTGTATTTTAAAATCTCAAAATTCCACATTCTTACGCTGCACGCGGAGCAAAAGACTAAGCTAGCGAACGATAGTTTTATAAGTTTATGCACCTACACACGGAGCTAGAAACTAAGTTAATGAACGCTACATTTATATAATTGAGCACTCTTTACTAATGAATGGATTTTGGTGTTGAGGACTTTTGGATTTGTCTGATGTCTATTAACATTCTTGTATCAATACATCCTAAAATCATAATTCCTATGCTGTACGCGCCGCAAAATAAACAGAGCTTGAGTGAGGTGTATAGAATACCTAAACACCTTTTACAGCTTTATCTACAACAAGTATCTTGTTTACTTCTGCTTTTACATAAAACAGGAGCCGTACAAAAAGTCATGAAATCTTACCAAAAACCACCCACGCGGTAAAAAACTCCCCGTCAAGTCTTTGGTCCAAAAAAGTAGAGAAATCAACTTTTCTGTTCCGCCAAGTCATGTCCGTATTGGGCAGAGACGGTCATTGGCGTTTCAAAGTGAAGTTGCTAGGGTTTCAATACTAAAGGGTCTTATTTAAACTGTGAGGCAATCATCAGCTTCTTCTCCTTGGCGGCGTGAAATTACAGAAATGTAAATCAACTTTAGAGGTAGTGTTGGCAAGGGTATATAGGGTGTAGTGCCTTATTGTATAGTACCTTTATTAGTCCAAGAGCCCAGGGGTGTTTTGTTAATAAAAGTGTAATGGCTGGAACCGTCTCAATTTTCGTAATACCTTCCTGAACAAGGATCTGCAATTTGCCGACTCGTAACGGATGGGTGTCCCAGGCAGAACGCACTTTAGGGTCAAAGGTTCTGCCTGGGACACCATCCGATACGAGTCGGCAGAATTGCAATCCTTGTTCAGGAAGGTATTTACGAAAAATTGAGACCGGTTCCAGCCATTACACTTTTTATTAACTTCGGTGGTAAATTTGACATGCAAAGTGCGTTCTGCCTGGGACACCCATCCGATACGAGTCGGCAGAATTGCAGATCCTTGTTCAGGAAGATATTTACGAAAAATTGAGACCGGTTCCAGCCATTACACTTTTTATTAACAAAACACCCCTGGGCTCTTGGTCTATATCGTTTCATTCATTCATTTCTTTTGAATACCCCTGGATTTATGCAAGTTAGTAAAAACTGCTGCAATTATGACAACTGCTAAAATCTATTGTGATTAATTTCCTTGAATACCTGAATTGATTGGTATCTCAAAATATAGTAAAAGAAGCTATACAATGTGGCTTGCCACCAAGGAAAAGAAGCTTAAGTCCCTTTAGTATTGAAAACCTAGCAATTTCACTTTGAAACGCCAACGACCGTCTCCACCCAATACGGACATTACTTGGCGGGACAGAAAGTTTGATTTCCCTACTTTTTTGGACCAAAGACTCTTCGCCCCCTTAGAATCCTTTATCGCTTTCAGGGGGGCAATATCGCCTAAGTTGAGAATCGCCGTTTAAGATTACGAGCAATTATTAAATAGTGAAGTCTGATTGCTTAGTGGTAGTAATAAGAAATTCAAGTGCTTATAGCAGTACCACAGTTTTAACTGTAGTATAAAACTGTTAAAAATGTAGTTGTGCAGCAATAATTGTATTTAGCAATACTCGGTAGTGTCAAATAATACAGTTCCCAAAAAATCGTTTGAAATTGGGTTTCACGTGGAAACTTTTTAAGAGCTATTAATTATGTTAAAGACTAAGACTAAGGTAAATAAAAGTTTAGCTCATCTCAACATGAGAAAGATGTTTTTTAATCATGTGGAACAAGTCTATTGTTTGTTTTTTTAGCTGCTTCTATAATATTTTTCTTACCTACCTATTATATCTTTATAAAAAAGGACCTTGTTGTATTAATAAAGGATGTTAATGACTAAAGCCCTTAGTTTGTGGTCTCTATCTTTGAGTGGGTGTAAGTAAATGAAAACATATTACCCTCCCTCCCATATCACCCTCTCCCTCTACATTCCTTTGTATTTACCTGAAGTATGCAATTATCCTTTTAATAGAAATGCTCTTGCATTAATATAATTCAAGAACAAGATTTTTATAAATTACGAAACTTTATAAGTTACGATCTGGAAATCTAAGCCGGAGGCAAAGGTTTTTATTACAGCCTTGAAAAACTCCATTTCATAAAGCACATTAAGAACGACGATTTTCTTTTTAAGCAATACGATTTTTAAATGACCTTTCAATAATAGAGATATATTCTAGAGAGGGCATACCCTATCTTAATACATTGGACGGCTTGAAACATTTTTTTGGTCTCTACGTAACCTCATTGTACACTTCTTTAAAATATATTAAATTAATTTAAGTTATGGTTGTATTTGTATTTAGTCTTTTTATTTCAAACATTCTATGATGTAAGTAACACTAATTTTTTACTGTTTATTCGACTACATTAATACAAAGGTGTCCAAATAACTTTTTCGAATCTTTAAAAT
>JACMZG010001908.1:63871351-63881351 GCA_018340805.1 Microvelia longipes | reverse complement strand
TTTTGATGTATATATATTATATCTGAATATATTAGAATTATCTATTTAATTCTTACAATCAAGCAGTGTTTCTATAAAATAATAATAATACCTTAAATAAATAACAAGCATTTAATCAAAATCCTGCTAATAAAAACGTCCGAATTAACGTTATTCCAACAATTAACTTATCTGAACATCCATCCTTGACAACACTCATAATGAAAGCAAACTGTGTGGTATGTATATAAGCTTCCTCATCTGTCTCAGAAATTAATAAAACACGGGCCGGATTTTAAATTTAAATATATCGAGAACTTTGACAGTCACTGTTCTGGGTGGAACTAGGTCTCGTTGGACTTTAAAAACCTTTCAGGCTAGTACGAAAAATCAAATTTTCCAAAAACATGTTTTAGGAAAATTTAAAATGACCGCCATTTTAAGACACTGATGAAAATATATCAGTCCTTTCTCTGTACAGGCACTGGTCCATCTTCGTACCTGTTAGGTTGAAAGTGCTTTGCCAATAAACTATTATTTTTGTGGAGAGTATAAATAACTCCACTTGTGGTCATATTTAAAGGTCCTTCCTCTTATAGGGCCTGACCTAAGATACAAGTTTCGTTTGAATCGAGTGAGTTACAGTGTCTATAACTAAAATGCGTTGGTGCCCAACGCATTCTCTATTTTCGGGATCTTTTGATGTTAAAACATAGACCACTTGATGAAAAAAGTAGCAGTTAAATTTGTTTTATATTACAATGCTTCCTTCTCTTATTAAAGAAGATAAGGAAGAAAATATACAGTCACGAACAACAAGTGTTAAAGTAGAAGAACAGGTCAGGAACTTAACTAATAACAAAAATATTAACAAATGTCTAAAACTCAATCCTTGTCTGACTCATAAGTCAACTAAAAATATCACACAACAAATAAATAATATAAGGGAAAATTGAAAAGGGAAATCTATTAAAGTAAATATATTAGGAAGTAACTCATCATAATTAATCAACAGGAAATGACTAAATAACACAAATATAGTAAGACATACAAAACAAATATAATACACGAACCTTATTATTTTATTAGAACTAAACATTGTGTTAGAAGCTAAACATTTGAGATCTTTCTTAAAAAGGACTAATTAATGTAGATATTTTTTCTAAAGAAATTTTGAATATTATATTTTTATTTTCAGTACGAAAGATTTTTTATTTTTTAAGCGATAGGCAGTTATTAGAATTTTTAAAGAAATTTGAGCTTGAACTAATTAATGTAGAATACCTTTTAAGTAAGGAACTGTGGTAAAGGATGTTTACAATTTTAATAATGATGACGTCAAAAAAACTTAATAAATATTACAAAGTAACTAAATGTTTTTAGTTTTAATGAAAGAGGACTTTTATGCATTGGTAACGTCTCTGTCTACTTAGATGAATAACTCTAAGCTCACCCACATAAAGGACATCAGATTAAGATAATATAATGCTCTTAGAACAAAGAGACTTACTACTAGAGGGAGGATACAAAGGGCTCTTATCATTGCTTAGGTAGCTTGGTACCATAATGGTAAATTAGTGACGTCATTTTTTGTTTTTTTTCATATATTAATTATGATTTCATGCAAATATCTTGGTTCTTTTTTACTATTTTGTCTTGCAGTTTATATTTGCGAATTATTTTGGAACGTTTTTAACGTTGAAGAAATAACCCACATGAAGCTTACGCAACAAACGTTCTTTCTAGATCTTTAGTATAACAAGACTTTGATCTCATAATTAACAGGAAATTATAAAGAACAAAGCGAAAGAAGTCTGAAGGACATCTCAGGGACACTGGAGAGCGTGGGAGGCACTATACACTAGCAGAGGCCGAATAAGGTTTTCAGACGCTTAATTTTATGCCCAAAGCCCTACCAAAGGGAATGTGCTGAGGAAAGTTGCGAGGTACTTCGTACCCTTTTTGATTGTTTTCTTGACTAAACATACAAGTTCAACTTAAGTTACAACTCCAAATTTGTCTCAATATTTCTTTTACATCTAGAAACAAATTAAACTAAAATATAATTTTAAAAAATCTATCTCTAGCTTCTATTTTATATTTAAATTGAAAGCGATTAAATAAATCTAAACGAGAATAAATTATCGACCTTCTCACACCGCCAGACAATTAGATAACCTTCTTAAGAGCCTTCTTAAGAATTAGCCTTCTTAAGAAATATTTTAATATTATCAAAAAATTATTTTGCTTTTAAGCAATTGTATCCAGTACTTTAAATAATCAATTACAATGAATTTTAGAGTAAGACAAAAGCACTACTTAAGTGGTTGATGCATTTTGTAAGTAGGAATAAACAAGTCATTATTGGGAGACATATTCAACAATGATTGCATTAACTTGGTTTTAAAAATCTATCAGTAACTTTTTTCTAAGCCAATTAAGAAATAGAAGAATTGTATTTTAATAGGAATTAATTTATTCCTTTTTCGTTTTCTTTTTATTTAGTTATTAGTGCCGATTTAAATGGTTATCTATTAAAGAATTATTAAGGTTATTAAACTGTCAGGATTGTCGAACAAATGTTATTGGCATGTTTGTTTTATTTTTCCTATCGCTATTGAATTAATAACAGTTTTACAATAAAAACCTGACAGTTTTTTACCTAGTAATATGTTATGCGTGCTTAGCATGTATCTTAAAACACGAATTCTAGATATAGTAATATTTTATAATTTTAAACATTAATTCAAAATTTCTATTATCTTATAATTACGGATCCTACCATGGTAGGAGTGGAAAAATAAAATAATAACCACAGGATAACTAAATATAGAGAGTATTAATGCGATAGTAATCGCTGCAGCTGTAATTTTTAACGATTTGATTTCATACGTCCGTATAAGGAAGGTACTACCCTCTTCGTAAAAGAAGAGGGTAGTATTGCATTAGTAAAACCCGTAACATCCACTTTTTTATCAATTATCGACGTTTTTGCTCCAACAGAACCCAAAATTCGTGTCTGTATTTTTATGCGTGTATGGATTTGTACATTTTTTGTAAACGCGTTGCACCTCAAACGGCTAATCCAATTTTTATGAGACTTGGCACCAAAATCCAATTTCTATGAGAGGAATAACTACGCATCAACATGGCTTCACTATAAACTTTTAGAAAAGTATACGAAAAATATTTGTTATAAATTTGTTCTAATGGTTTTGAAGTTTTCTGGATAGAATGAGACTTCCACCACATCAGTGGTAGAAATCACGCAGTTATCAAGATATATGAATAGATGTTCATATTTCTTGTAAACACTTTTAGCTCAAAATGGCTGCTCCAATTTCAATAAAACTTGGCACAAAAAGCCAGTCCTATGGGATAAAGAACAAATAATATTGAGGAGTTAATCAAATATGACGTCACTTCAATCAATTAAAAATTCATTAACAATATAATAACTAAATAATAAAATAAATAAATAAATAAATATTTGTTTTATAAGTGTTTGCCATTGGAAACACTTTTAAAATAGCATCTTGTTTTGTAATGTTTACCTAACATACTCGTACTATGGCATAATGTGATGAATGTATTGTCATTTCTTTTGTTGTTCCTCACATTAAATATATTAATAGTAAGGTTGAGCACTAAGAGGAATAATAACTACTACTGGCTACTAATTACTATATTTCCCCCTCTACCTCAGGGCATATTCATGTAATCATTTAAATTATAGCATCTTAATCTTTAGATTAAGATGCTTAATTAATTTAAATAGATAGACAAATTAATTTGTCTAAATTATAGCATCTTAAATGCTAATTGTCAATATAGATATAATTCATAATTAATGAATGTGCCCTGAGGTAGAGGGGGAAATATAGTAATTAGTAGATAATAATATTTATTATTCCTCTTAGTGCTCAACCTTACTATTAATATAGCTCAAACAATACTAATAACAATATTAGTATTGTTTTCACCTAAATAATTCAAACCCGAGATTTGATCACAATTATTTTGTTTTATACAGTTTAAGGCTAGTTTTATTTTGGTTAGGACATCATGTTTATTGCTCTATCTGATAGTGTTTTAGTAATGTTACACATTTACAATTATATTTCACTCTTAGAACAGCAGCACAGCACTTACATTTGGTATTACAAAAGTCTTCATATTACTCCATTAAAGATATAATCCAGAACTATATATGAATATACTTTTAGTTGTCTATTAAAAAGAAAATCAGATAAGACAAGTATAATAGAGCTTGAGAAGAGTAAAGACTGTCTTTTTATTTCTAAACAATAAGGCCAGTCGCAGTTAAAACTATTCTACTCTTAAGTAATAACTCAATTAACTTTTGAATTTATAGGACCAGAATGAGTTTGAAAATATTATAAAAATAAACGTCACAAACAAAATATCAATCAATCATGAATTTCTTGATTGTTTAAAGGTAGTATTAGGTCGGGCGGGTTACGTTCGATCTTAGGAAAGAATATTGATCATGGTTTAAAGAGTTATGGCTTCGGACTCGCTGGGTTCGTCCTAAGAGCTACATGATGCTATTACCTCGGTCCCACTACGCTTGTCCTCAAAATTATTAAATAACTTCATTACAAGGTAACTTCAGTGATCGCCGTGGAATCATCTACAATATTAACAACACCAACTTCGTCTTTCCACCAATAAGCTTTAATTTAACTCTGAGCAGAGCCGGCTTTCGACTATAATGACATCTACAGTGCCGGTGAGATGTTGAGTCTTTCAAACTCGAAGAATTGAAAGACTCAACATCTCACCGGCGCTGTAGATGGCATTATAGTCGAAAGCCGGCTCTGCTTAGAGTTAATAAAGCTTATTGGTGGAAAGACAAAGTTGGTGTTGTTAATATTTCATTACTTGGGTTTTATAACCCAAGATTAATTAAAGCTTGGAAAAGTATTACATTGGATTACTATACACAACACAACCCAGGAAAATATAGAAACCACGTTTCTATTTTCACGAAACTCTTACAAATACCACCGGTCCTTGTTGGCGGCCTAGTTTTTACTATTTTGAATTGTTTTAATGAATAATAGCAATTTATTTCACAGCATTCATTTTCTTGTTACTTTGATTTCTTTAGGTAAAAACAGGTTTAGGTAAACAAACTTTTCCATATTATTTGAAGCATCGCAAATTTAATGATTTTTTAAATTTTTGATGACTTAGCAAAATATCATGGCTTAAAAATAACCCTTATGTTATTAACTAGATTATAATAATTATAACGAATAATTATTATAATAATGAAATAATAATAATTAATGAATTATTATCTTTTGGACTGCACAACTTGGCATGAAAATCAGACGTATGAAATACGTCTGAGAGTGATGCATCAGTCATGTATCAGAAAAGGATTAGAAGGCGATGCTTGTGCCTAATTTTGTTTAGGACACACTTATTGTCATATTTTAAATACAAATGAGTCAAGTATATTTACAGTTGATTAACTTTTCCTCTAATTTAAAATGGTCCTCCTGTAAAATGGTTCCTTAAATTTAATTGTGGCTGAAAATGTTTAAAGTTCCTCTCAGTACAAAAGCATGCTTGCGGTTTTAAAACTATCACCGGTGCATATTTTTTATGACTTAATTCAATTAGAGAAAATTAATAATTAATAAATAAATAAGGAGAAAATGAATATTATCTACAGTAAGGTTGTAGATAATATTCATTTTCTCCTTTAAAAACTAAAATGGCTTTCAGAATGGCGTAGGAAAATAAGATATTGGGCGCTAGCTATTAGTTTCCTTGGCAAATAGCTCAAAAGTATCAAATAATAAAATTATCCGCTTTTATGACTTTAAACAAGTAATAGAACCTTAATTATGGTTATACAGAACCGTTAATCGAGCACTTAACTAATTGCCGCTCCCCTAATATGTATGATGACTTGAATATGTATGATATGTATATGTATGATATGTATGAAGTTTATTCTGTTTTTAGTGTTATTCTGTCGCATGTAATAAAAACTAATGTCTACTCTCTATTTAGTGCATTCAATATTTCCCTGATTCACTCAACTCAAAATAAACTCAATCTGTGACTAAAGACACACTTAGCAAAACACTGGACTGGAAGAGAGCCAGGTTTTCTTTCCCTTAATACACGTAAATCTCCCCTAGGCATAACATCATATTAAAAAACTATATAAATACAGTTCCCAAGTAAAAAAGACAATTCTATTTATGTTCAGACAGAACAAGAGACAAGTAGGCAATGCAGCGACGGTTGGGTATACCGATAAGTTGATCTACAAGGAGTGATAAGTTCTTCCCTTCTTCATTGAAAATAATTTTAGAATCTATTTTCTGTTCTATCGATGTCTAGTATTTTATTTCCAAGTATACTGTTTTACACCGCACCTATAGATTTTGGAATACACAAATATTTAATTCTAAACTACGTTTTGATCTTTAATTAAAGATATCAAGAAGTATTGACTTTCATTTTAAAGAGGGGGGTATGTTTGGCCAAAAATGTGGTTAAAGAAGAAGAAAAAAGATAAAAAAACATTAAAGAGAAACAAATAAATGATATCTGAAAAGAAGAATTGTGTCACATAAGAAATAACTATAATTACGGCAATAGTTTCGACAGATGTCAACCCAGGGAATTATCACGCATGAGGGAATCTATTAAAGAACAAATATTTACCTGTGTTGGACATTCTTCCTTTTCATTTTATTTTTCATAATAACATATAATTATACAGTTTTACCACTCTTAATTGTTTTATTTTCCCATGTCTATATTGAGAGCAGAAAAAGTTCAAAACCAGTGAAAACTCGAGAAATGCAGCAGCTTTAAGTAGATCGGTACAGCCGTTCTATTTACCAACCTATACAAGAGATATGTAGGCGTATTATCCAACCAAGGAACTCCTATCCTAAGGAGTGTTCTATTAGAATAGGACTCCAGGAAACCACTTCCTCCGCGGCTCCCCAATTCATAAGCTAAATTCTCTCATGGATAATATACTTTTTTTGAGGTAGTACGTAATTGAGCACTTTATTGGACCGTTTTTAGAATGAGAAGCCAATCATTATTGTTATAGGAGGTTATTTAGTACTTTTCACCTCCGAAGACAATAATGAATGTAAAAAAACTCCTAGGACGTAAAAGTAATTCATATATTGCCGTGCCGCCATTACTGTAATGTAGCGTGTTCAAAAAACAATCTGTGTAAAACCTTCATGAGGTTTCTTTAAAAACGTTCATTTTGTTTCTGTTTTTGTTCGTAGACTAACTTTTTTTCAATTAAGTATATAGCGCAGTTTATTTAATGAATGCTACCTCAAAAAAAATAGTGTATGCCATCTGGCTGAGAATGTCTTTATGTCTTGGCAATTTTTCCCGACTCGCTTCGCTCGTCGATAAATCTAATTGCCAAGACATAAAGACACACTTCTCAGCCTTATGGCATAAATAACTAATTTTTAAGAGTATAACCACAGTATAATTCTGATTTTAAGCAAATTAAATTAAAGCATTTATCAGGGTTCAAATCCTGGTAGGAACGATAATTTTTTATCGTTCTTCTTTTCGTTTTTCTTCGTTTACATTACATAAGTTTATAATTACAAAATAATTCTGGCGCGGTGGAGCTCATGTCGGGCGAATTCCCTTTGGGATGCGTGTTTCTGTGCTTAACTATCAACTTTGACAATCTCACAAGCTGAGTGTGGGGGTTTGTAGTTATTAAGTTAGTTGGATGGGGTTAGCAAGGAATAAAGGTAGTTTCATTGTAACTATTTAAAAAATAATAATAATCATGACATACATGATTATATAAAGTTATAATTATTAATTTTTAATATATGTTTACAAAGAAAAAAAGTAAATAAAAATTAAAAACATAAATACTTCAAGATACTTATGTTTACAAAGAAAAAAAAATATTTTAGTAAATTAAAATTACAGAAGTAAATAAAATTAACTATTTGACTCGAAGCAAAATAAAAAAAAGGATTTGAGAAAAAAAGTTATAATAACCAACAGGATAATTCTGCGCATTTCCTTTGAAAAATACAGAACAAATGAGTTACGAGTAGTGCTTGATAATTGAGTGTGATAAACCATAAGCTGGATCCTTAAGCAAGAAATGGGTAGTTAAGCACAGAAACACGCATTCCAATGAAAATACGCCCGACATGCGGTCCACGTGACGGTCCACGTGACGGTCCACGATGACGGTCCACGCACCAGAATTTTTGTAAAACTAAATGTGACGTCATTTTGACACGGGGTGTTGGATTCACCCGCCAGAATATAATCACTTCTTCCTTTCACAAGACTTTATTTTTTAATCCAAATTTTACTGAAACTGGATTAACGATTTTAGCTGCAGAGTATTTACAAATAATGTGCGCGTTCATTTATATAAATTCGAGAATTTTGCTAGTCATAGGCGTGGTTCAGGTCGCTTTTTACTCAAAAAATTGCAAAAACATTTAAAAATATAGCTGCATGTATATTATAAAAACATTATAAAATTTATGTATTTATAAAATTTCAACGTTTATTCAATATAAGAATTTCTCATACTCGATCATACAGTTTATTTTATTTAATGTCATACAAATATTATAATATTATTTGACATCTATATAAAATATACACTATCAACATAGCATTGGATCGAAAGTCTCATTGCATGTGGAAAGGTTCTAATACTGAAAGTAAAAAATCCCCATAGCCTATAGTCTGCGAATTTTATTACAAACCTACATAAGAACAATACACTTAGAGGTCTTTTTAGAGGTCAGAAGGCTAGTTTAGGTCATTGGCGCCATGGCGTTAAGCTATCAAAGTCATTCCGAACGAGGACACTGTTCTTAGATGAAGTATCTGGCATATCTCTCCCACAACTGTTAAAACCTTCTAAAACTCCAGAAGAACAAAAATACGCAACTTTTTAGGCAAAGCGTAAAGCCTTAAAAGAGCAAATACTTCAACTTGCAAATACTTGACTGCATGTCGCAGCTGTGAGTTGAGGTTTTTCTATTCTGAAATATGCTTCATAAATGATGTTGATTAAGTTTGTTTTATATTTTTTTCCATCTGTAATCGTAAAATATGGGTCGCGAAATTTTGCACTCTACATGAATCAACGATGTTTTGTTGTTATGATCACGATAGAGCAAAACTTAGCGAAAGATAAAACATTTTATAATTGCAGCATCTTGTATGTAAAATTCCTTGGAACTTTCCTACAATTAATAAACATTTCTTAGCTTGTTATGCAACGATTTATCAATATTCCTAAATGATATTCTTTTTCTTAGGGAAAAAAGAACAAAGGGAAAAATGGAGCATGTTTTTTAGAAACCAAGTATGTTTCATTCCCCCCTCCCTCATAGAACTCCATATTAAAATAAGTAATAAAAAGATTAAATTGAAAAAAAAAGATTGAAGAATAAATATTTTATTATATTAATGACATTTCCAATTAAAATAAATTACATATATGACAGGAAAAAAGGAACTATAAAGAACGAAAAAAAGAAATGGAGGCCAACAAAGTATAATAATCATATTCTTTACGAGCCAATACAGTCAGTAGTGACGTTCTTTGTAGCCATATTTTTACTTTTTAATTTACTAATATAATACTTATATTATTAAAATAGTTTTAAATGTCTGGGATTAAATTTGATCACTTTGTAATATTAAAAGGTATAGCCGTGTTATTTAGCATAATAAAAGCATTTTCAGCAAAAAATCATATATAATATGATATGTGTGTGTTTTACAATTTGTTATAGTAATTTTTTTGGGATTAAAATATGTTTATTTAAAAATTAAAGTAACAAATATCACTATTAAACTTAACTTTGGTATACAGTAGTACATTAACATGAATGTATAACTTCTCTTGTTAAAAGCTCACGTTATTTAACTAATGTGGGTTGTAGAAATTGTTTCTTTAAATCCGCGAAAAGTTTAATCCATCTATACGACC
>JACMZG010001908.1:63836351-63868851 GCA_018340805.1 Microvelia longipes | reverse complement strand
ATGGAATCCTCTCCATAATTCTTTATTCATAATAGGGTTACTCTGCTATATGGCAAATGGGCTCAATGCGTCATTCCCTTTATTCAATATCCTTGAGGTATAATGGTTTACAGTTACAGTTGGATATTTTAAAGAAAAATGGATTCCCACTTTCGGACTATTCTTTTCTGATGATTCTCAGTTCTCCCTTTAAACTCTTTGTTTAAGAAGTTCTTGATGGCTGTAACAAATACGGTTTGGTAGCACCATACTATTCAGATATGGTAATTAATTTTCGAGTGCGAACATTAGCTTTTAAAAAAAGATTCTGTTTGTCCCAGCACTTTTAAGAATATACCGCATATTTATTCACATCATTAGTATGGTAATGCATAGTCATCTAATGATTGCAAATATAGACAAAAACTATCGTGAAACGAACACTTCAGCAAGTATCCGACCAAAGAAGTGGACTATTAGTGGTCTTCAGTCTCACAAATAATTTCCTCGTCTTTTTATCTGATATCTATATTATAGTTACATTTTAGGAGTTTATTCATGTTGAGTAGTATAGAAGCTGATATTTAATCTTGATGGGATCATCTCCGGGAGTTGAAATTTCGTGGTTTTTACATCAATACCCCTTGTCGAGTGTAAAACCACACATTTATATAATTAATGGACAAGGTGAAGCACTAGTAGCGGAGTTACCTAACTTTAAGAGGCTAAATTATGTTTTAGTATTAAAAGCCACTAACTTTCTAAAATAATTAAATCACAAAGGTGGTGGTAAAAAAAAAAAACAAGACTGCGAATTTCCCTAGCATATTTATCCGTACATGAACAGAGGTTCGTCCATGTAGGGATACAGTAAGTTAATTATGTCTTTTATTTTATAAGACTTAATACGGTTAGGATCGGGCAAAGATGTACTCTTCTCTTCTCTCAATCAGAGACTGGAATAGCAAGGAACTTGAAGTTTTTATTATGCTTAGCATATAGGCTATATGCTATATATGATATAGCCCGTTCCCAAGCATATGCTACTACTTGCTTATAAGTGGCTCATTTCGATCCCAACATTATTAATTTTGATTAAACAGAAGCTATTCAAAAGCAAATCTGTTAGTGTTAATTAAGTTTGTTTATAAGGAATTATTACAGAAGCGGTCATGCGTAAGTGAAAAATCTAGTTTTTTTTATTTATACTTAGAATCATTTTATATTTTTAGAAGCTCAATCATATTATAGAAAGAGCAGGATAAAATTCCCACCATCTTCTTTTGAAATTCTTTTTTATAAAAAAATGTTTATTTAAAAGTAGAATTTTACCTAATGAGGACATTGGTTCAAGTTCTACTTATTCATCTTCTTTTTTATTTTAACCTAAAGAAGAAGCAAATGTCCTTAAGAGGAAAAAGAAGAAAGATTCACATTGTATTGGATTCTCAATGCGGTTTTATTTTATTTGTGCTTCCGTGACAAATTAATTTTTACTAACAGGAATTTTTACAGTTAATTTTATTCTAGTACTTGGATTTATCACCTTGACTCTTCACCTGATACCAATCACGGGATAAGGCCTACTTATTTTGAAACCAACTCATTTGTCTTATCACAAATAACACGTTACTTATTTTGTACAACCTGACTCTGAGTTACCCGAATGAACAGCACATGTTTTTAACAAAACTTGTTTCGAAGTGTGAATGCCAATTTCACCTGTTATTCATTGTAGGACTTATTATTAATTACAATGTTTTCTTGTAATTTTTTATTATTAAAAATAACGATAAGGTTTTTCACTTACAAATATAACTATGTACATTGGCCACCATGTTATGGCGTAAAATGAAAAACAATAAAATAAATATAGTCAATAGATAGATGTTTGTTTTATTAAAAAGCAATACCAGAATTTATTTCCAGTTCCTGCTTGTTACCCTATTTCCAATTTTTATAGCATAAGACTAGGCACAATCGCGGACACCTTGTAACTACAATTTAAGAAACTATGCAAAAATGTTTTAAGAGCGAGAAAGTTTCCTGATTCCTCTAAAACCGTTTTCTCCCGAAAAGGAATTTGACGAAACGAAATTGATCAAAAAATAATTCTTTCATAATTATTGATTTATCATTTCAGATTATGTCAATAATTTATATAAAAAATCAAATTATTAGTGATTGATTTTATAATCTATTACTATAACTAATTATTATAATTTATAATAATTACTATAACACCTAGCATGTGCAATAAGTATTTAGTATTAGAATGAATTAAACACCGCAAATATTACATTGTGATGTCAAATTTAAAACAAATTAATTTTAGTAAATTTTCTTTATGAAAACAATACGCATATGAGGTTGTTCGGATGTCGGAAATTAAGAAGGGAGTGGGAAGATCGATCCTTTTTGGCAAATATATATATATATATATATATATATATATATATATATATATATATATATATATTATATATGCAGAGACATGCATCATATCTTGGACCATTATATTATAATCAACTACCGATCAAAATACAACAAAGTCAAACCATAGACATATTTAAGAAACTTGTTAATCAATACCTTCTTGACCAATATTTTAATGAAAGTATCTAAAGCATCGCATATTAAGAAAAATTTGAGATACTAAACAATGAAAGATGTGTTTCAAATTAATTATCAAAATGTAACTAACATAAATAATAATTTTAATAACATTGATATACATGAAAAATGTTTTATAATAAATGTGCACTATCTTGAGACAGGACCCTCGCTCTAGGAGTTTTAACTCCTACTGAGGGCCCTCGCCAAATTATTAATTAAACACAAATATATTTGTACAATATGTTTTTAAATAATCAAATATTGTAAAAAAATATTTATGTAATTTGTATTTGTATTTATTTTGGTGGAAATAAACAATTTTATTATTATTATTTATTATTATATATATATATATATATATATATATATAATATATATATATATATATATATATATATATATATATATATATATATATATAGCGGGAAATTCATAGCCTAGTTACAAGCTTACAATGTTTTAAAAACTAATGACTACATTTAGTTGAATTTAAGTTTGACTATTAATATATTGAATGATTCAAACACTAATTTGCATCATATTGTCTTTATTCCTTCTAAACAATAATTTGGTTTCAGAATGATTTTATTAAATGTGTGTATGTATGTTCTTTGTATGCAATTTGAACGACTTAGTTAACCTATTTTGGATCCATAAAAAATTCGATAAAACTCAAAAAGTTTATTAACTAAGTTCAAATTTGACTTGAATAATTGACTATTGATAGGCATTTTTAAGTTATGACGTTTATTTAAAAAAAATGATCTGACAAAATAAATAAGACATGTCGGGTTCTCTTATTGACATGAAATTTTACCCGCTATAATTCAAATATTTGTAAAATTAAGTAATTACACATTATTTAAAATAAATATAATACGTAAAACATTTTATATAAGAAAATACAATTTGCTAATAAATGATTGCCAAGCAGAATCACAATTTCTTTCAAAAGTACGTATAATTTCAATATTCTGAAGTCAAGTGTTAATAGACTGAATAAATGCAATACTATAGACGCTAAGTAATCGCTGCAAATTCTGAAGACGAGGAAAGCGAGTCCGAGGTTTTATCGCCCTACATGGAAAGTCAGCTATTTTTTTGAGGTCGAGCGTAGCAAGACCGAAGTTATAATACCCTATACCTATTCGGGTGAAATGTAGCTTTTCATTCTGAGATCGAATACAGCGTGACTAAAGTTGTGAGTAAAAGTTCCGAGGTACCCGATACCCGTTGTGGGTATAGTAAAGTACTTTAAAGTACTTTTTCAGGTAAAGTACTTTTATCTTCTTTTTTATTACTCTGTTAACCTTCTTTTAAGTCCTATTTTTAATTTGATTAGTTAATAATTTCAAGCATTAATTAGTTCCAAAATCACCTTGTATCCACAGTACTTTCATTGTAGAATACTATAAACTATTAAATATTCTATTCTAATGCATGCAGTCTAAACAAAAATAATTTTAGAAATATTTTTAAAACTTTCTAATTAATGTAGTGTTCAAAAACTTCGTAAAAGATTTTATAGTGAACATTATTTTTTTACGAAATTCAGTTTTAGGAGTGAAAAGAGCTAACGGTAAGGGAATAAAACAGATGAGCTCCTAATAAGGACATCGGTTTAAACAACTTGTGAACTCAGTAGTAAAACTGATTGTTTGTTTCTCCGCGCGGCATGAAAAAAGTTCACGATTTACTTCAACTTTTAAATTAAGTACATTGTTCTATATTTAAAGGTTAATAAGTAAAGAAGGGGCTTGAAACACTAAAACATTGGTTTGCTTCAGTATACTGCTAACACGAATGTTAACATGTTAATATACAAACAATTTACAACCTTCCTTGGGGTTTTAAGTAAAAAATTGCTTTAAGGTTCTAGGAGTTTTAGTTTGTAATAACGCCATAAATTTATTAAATTTTATTAAAATTATAATTGATCCATATAAATTTAAAGTCCATATAAAGTCTATCCCCACTATACCTTTAAGTTAGCTTAAAAAATTAAATGTTAACTATCTTCTATCTTTACGGTTAGGCTAAATAAGTCTATTAATTCTTTTCTAATATTGAAAAATACTCATAATATGTCTATACATTAATTGAGGAAGCCACTATTAAATGACTTCCCCACGAAATTGTTTTAAAGTTTGTTTTGCGCCTCCAGTGCGACGGTGTCGTATATAAAGTTATACCTAGACCATTTCCTCTTATAAAAGATCAGAAAAACAGCTGTTCTAAAAAATTATTAATTATAAAGAATTCCTCACAAGTTGGTGAGTTTTAAGGTACAGATTTAAGATATAAATCAAGAAAAAGTCTAAAGTTAGGTTGTAAAAAAAAGAAAGGTTAGTTTTTTAGAAAGGTCACACAAGTTAATAAAGCTACACTTAACACACCTTGGTTGCTAGCTGCTTTAAACAGTTTATCAATCAGGATAGATCGCTATTTTGATTTGCTAGTTTTTTACAGCTACCTACAAGCTGCTATATGATGAAAAAACCTGATTGATAGTCGTGTGAAGAAAATAATAGGCTTTATATGATCAGTGATTCTTAATCAGTAACAGCCAAGTAAGGATACCAGTAATTGGATGTATAAGTACTGTCTGTCTAGCCAATCTCAAACAAATATTTTAGTTAATGGGCAGAAACAATTTTAGCATCTCAAAAATAACATAAATACACACACCTATAAAATCCTTTAAAATTTTATTTGAGCTAAATGACCTGAGAAAATCAAATTGATCAACACCTTGTGTTGCATGCTCTATATACAGCAAAAAAACTTAGTAGTATAAGAAATCTTTGATAAACAGCCTAGTGTAAAAAGTGATGCCAACATACCAGTTTTTTTGCAAAGAAAACACCCAAATTGGATCGTCGGCATAAAAACGACAAAAGAGAGGGGTAGGTGAATTCATTTGTAGGTGAATACTCATAATAAGTATTATCAGTTTGTATTAGTTGACTAAAATTTAATTTACAAATTAAAGACTTCAAATCTCGTATCTTCATCAGTAGATAATACGAGGATTATTCACGCCTTTGACGACCATATCAATTTGTTTATGAACCTTTTGTTATGAGGATTTGTCAAATTAAATTAATACTAAAAAATATTATTAATATTTTTATTAGGCATCTATACTCATCAAAGTAAAAGTGAATTGGCACTATGGCAAAAATTCACTAGAATATCCCTAAGATATAAGTAAGAAAATTCCTTAAATATAAGAACTTGTATGAAAACAGGTTGAATATAATTTTGAAGTAAATTTTTAACTCAGAAATTCTGTTATTGAAGGTTATAAAAATTTATACTTAATTGCAGGGGGTGTTAAAGGCACTCTGTAAGTCTATACTTAACCAATTACTTTTCTAAACCTGGGCCATTTGTAAACTTGATGGATATGTCGCCACCAAGTGGAGTATTTTACAACTATACCTGTCTATCTTCTAGCGGCATGTCGTTAACGATTAGGATCAAATCTCGTCTTACAATTCATTGATGTTTGTAATCTATTGTATAGTATTCTCTGCATTATAAAGATTATTCCTTTTTAAATTCTTAAATAAATTTCGTTTTTGAAAACATCACGATAAGTCATTCTACAACAGTCCTCTGTTTCTATTCAACCATGATATGATTTCGATTAAATAAGTAGTTCTAATCTATTTAAATTTTAAACTGCATTCAGAGCATATTAACAGCCACATATCTATTCATACATACATACCGACCGCCGACACTAAATTTAATTTGGATTTAGTGTGGATTACGTAATTTGCAGGTAGAGAAACACGGAGGTGTTTGATAATAACAATTTGAGATGAGAAAAACATTTGATAAAAGCAGTAATTATTTTTTCAGAATGCTTCACTCTCCTTTTAGAAGGTAGGAAGCAATAAAGCAGGTGAGTGAGAAAATTATTACTGTTAAATTTATTTGAAGTAAAAATTTAAAACTAAATAATATACAATTCTAATTGTCTTAAACCATTTTTCAGCTAGAAGGTGAGTTAATTAGAGATTTTCTCACAAATTTGAAGTAGACAAACAGGTTTATTCAGACCTTTGACTAAAACGTGGCACGTTACATAAATTTTATTCAGTGTTAATCAGCAATAATCAAAACAACTAAAAAGAGTTATTTAGAGCATGCTGTAAAATATTGATAGAAGCCTGAACTAGCTTGTCATATGACTTGTTGATTCTTTGGCAACATGACCTGTTGATTCTTTGGCAACATGACCTGTTGATTCTTTGGCAACATGACCTCAAACCTCATTAGCTCATTTTTCTTTAGGGAATTCGCTAAAAGGTTCGCAAAATCTTGCAATTATTTCATATATATCACTGATTTTCATCTCAGTTTCTTACGTCCAAATCTTTCCTTGGTGGCGTGGTTAATAAGAAATTTGGTTGATTAATTTTGAACTAATAATTAAAAATAAATAAAAAAAATATTTTTCTCATTAAAGACATTGCACAGCGTAGTAAAAATATTGTTTCTTTTTAAGTATTTATACAGGGACTTTGAATTTCATGACAAATCAGCCGGGACTATTGTTTAAAAAATAACTAAAAATAAAAAGTAATTAAGAAATAACTAACTTCGTTTGTTTTTGTTGTTAAGTTTTATTTACTTGTTTCATTTATTCATAGCTTATTTTTATGTAACACTTGTGTTATTAGATAGTTTAAGCCTGAAGATGACCCAAATGGAAACGAAATAATTATAGCTTAAAATATATTAGCTTCATAGAACTGAAGTTTCTCCTTTTTTCATTACAACAAACAAATAAAATTTTAACTTAATGTTTTGCTAATTTAATGAAAGTAGGTACAGATTTATTTTTTCAGTTTTGAAGTAAAAGGTCAGTAGAGCAGAAAGGAGTTTAATGAGATTGGAAAGGAAGAATTAGAAATCTTTTGATTTAAATCTTACATTTACAGGCAGATCAGCTTTAAATATTTATTTATATACCTACTTAAGCCTTTACTTCATTGTTCTATCCACAGCTTCCACTTATATACAAAATTTAATAGTTGGAAAAGTGGAAAGATGACATCAAAAATACTGGCAAATATTACGTCAGTAGAAGATGAAAAATTATTAGAGGTTGCCTATGTTTCTTTGTTTTATCATGTTAGACCACTGATAGGCGATATAGAAATTAAGAGAACTGCTTATTTTCGAAACCCGGTTATTATAGTACAAATACAATAAAGTACTCTCCACTGTTATGTTTTTAAATACACCAAGTTTATCCAGTTTTAAGTATAAAGTACAATTTCATTTATATTGCATATGCACGATATAATTTTTTTTAAACTATTTAAAATTAAGTCAAGTTAAAGCATTTAACAACTAGAGTGTACAGACAGTTGGTAAAAACGTCAAGGCGTTGCCGAAGAAGATGAATAAGTCACCCCTTCAGACCAAACCAAGGTATAGATGATTTTCAAAACAGGAATAGTTTGGACCAAGTTGTGAGTTAGATTTTGACTTCTAATTAATTTTAAATGTTTGAGCCCGGTATATCTTTAAAAGACTGATTTTTTCACATGGGTAAATTTATTCCAGTTGTATTTCACATCTGTTGTAGTTGTGATGAAAATTTAAACCAAATAAAAGTTAACACTGAAATTATCATACTTCACTCTGAAATAAGATAGCGGACGATTTAATTAAGAAAAATAATTTTTACTCACTACCCATTAAATTCATACAGGCAAAACATGAATTCATATTACCACCTGGTCAATCTGATTCAAAATGGGAAGAAACCTATTCCCCAAAATCTTTAAGCATCTCCGAACTCTTTAATATAACATCTTCCTGGGCCTTTTATATATAACATAACATTTTTACGCACAAAAAATGTCAAATGTCAAATCACATACTCTACTGGTTGACGAAAGCACACCATTAGATGTATCTCAATCTCAAATGCAGAATATATTCTACCTGAGAAGCATTGTGACCAAACTCTAAGCAAAATATTTTTATTGTGCCATATAAGGGATAATAAGATCTAAGTAATCTTAGTAAAAGAAACTTTGATATTTGAACTTTTTAAACATAAAGTAAATTCTAATAAGGCCGAAGTTTTAACTAACTAGAGCAGATATTTCTTTGAGCTTAACTGTGAACTTTAACTTAACTAATTTACGAGTGCTTTACCAAAGATGGGATAGTCAGAATGAGTTTAGTTAAGGAATTAAGGTTGTCCCTTGAAAATATTCAGAACTAGAGCTTATCTGTTTGGATCATAAGTATCTAATTCGAGATACACTGTATGTATGCGTCATGTTGTATTATAAGGAATTTACAAAAGTAACGAAAAACCAGGAAAAAAAATATTTTCTGAATAGCACAACTACAGCGGTAGACTGATTGTTGTATAAAATTTCAACTCTCTAGCGTAAATTCACTGGGCGCTACGATGATAACAGACACACACACAGACAGACAACTTTGCGAAAACCACTCAGGAGGCCTTAAAACGCCTGAAACGGATAATTGCGGTTTCGGATTTTTTGCAAACACTATATTTTTCCTATATACCTACGATATAAATAAGGAAAATTAATATATATCCAATTCTTTATCATTTGACTATAAGATTAAGGGCTAAAACTTTATAACTGAAAATAATTTTCGTATTAGCCAACAGCTGACAAAAGATAAATATTATTTAAAGAAAGATTAAGTGAAAAAAAAAATGATAATTGACCATGGAAATGGATAAAAGATAGTTGTAGTCAATTTATATATATATATATATATATATATATATTATTATATATTATATATATATATATATATATATGGTATGTTGGCATCACTTTTTACACTAGGCTGTTTATCAAAGATTTCTTATACTTCTAAGTTTTTTTGCTGTATATAGAGCATGCAACACAAGGTGTTGATCAATTTGATTTTCTCAGGGTCATATATATATATATATATATATATATATATATATATAATATATATATATATATATATATATATATATATATATATATATATATATCTCATAAACGTATTTTTTTAAATCCCTAAAAATCATAGAATTACTTAATTTAAGCTGCAATGACAATTATATCCCCAAAAGTTCTATTAAAAATGCACTAATAAAACTCCTAAATTTTGGGACCACCAAAAATTGATAGATACCACTTATTTTTATTTCTTTAGAATTATTATTATTGGGTGGTAATTAAATTCCTTGAGAAGCCTTTAACTGCCTTCAGGCCTTTTATAATTTTATCGGTGTCATTTTGTCCTCAATATATTAATAAATAATATTGTTAGGGTAACTTTATGGCATTAAATAAATATAACAAACTTACCAGCCATAAGAGGTAGGTAGGTAGAGGTAGGGTTTTTAGGGCTTATTCATCGTAAGTAATAATATGAAGTACTTATACAAATTCTAATTAGAACTTAATGTCAACTTAGTACAATAAATATTCATTTACACCCTGATTTTATTACACGTATGAACAATTTACCTGTACTCAAGTTAAAGTCAAAAGCATGCAGTGAAACTCTTTAAGAAAATACTTAAAATATATTTCAATATTAATAGACATGAAAAAATAAAATGATTTTCACCTATAAGGGTGCTTAAATGTCAGCTCCATTAAAAAAATATAACATTTTAATATATTTATTAAGAAATAAAATAAATATATAAAAAACAAGATAAAAAATAATAATATTTATAGTTGGAAAAATATTAATGAAAGTTTCTATAATGATCTGATGAAGTAGTATAAATAAATAACAAACCCAATTGAATTAAAAGAATAGATACATTAATTTAAATGATAAAAATGAAATGGACCGAATTTTATTATTAATTCTAAATTAATTTGAGTATAAATATTTACATGCACAATATCTTGCATTATTTAATTAAATTTTATATTAGGATTACTAATGTACATATAGATACTTTAAATCTGTAGTTTGAGGGTGGTAAAGTGTAGGAGTTGGTGAAGGTTAGTAGAGGCGCGCCACTGCCACCTATATAACGTGTAACTAATTGTATGGAATATAAAACTGTAGCTAATCTTAAGTGCGGATAAATAAATCACAATATCTCTTTCTTCGGTTTTTTTCTTTCCTTATCTTACGTTTATTCCTTCTTTTAATTCTCTGTTCTTTCTTTACAATTTCTTGTATTACTCATGTTATTACAAATTAGCGTTAAGAATTTAGAATGATGATTAAAACATATATGATTTGAAATTATAGGTCTTCCAGTGGGGACCCCGTCAATGTAGATGAAGAATCCGACATTTCGCTTCCACTGTGGGAGGCAACTTCTAAATGTATAAGTGTACTCTTACATAACTACGCTCAAAAGTTTCAGATGAACTATACCAAATACTTTTTAAGTACCAATAATCTAAGGTACTTAAAGTATTTTTAATTTGCTACCTAAATTTAGGGCCTTTAAGGCTCCGATTCTTTATACTTGAACCTTTAAAGATCTCAATCGGAAGAATAGGCCTCAAGGGGCCCTTAACATGCTTGATCAGGTCGCTAAAGGTTAATCATAAGATAGTATAGCCAAAACTTCATTAAAATTAAATTATTTTATATTTATATTAGCTTATTTTTTATATTTACTTAAGTTTATTATTAATTTTTTAAATAAAATAATATCATTTGATTTAATATTATTAAATATGAAAATTACACTTAACCCATATACTTTGCAATTGTTATTAATTTATTCAATAAATATAATAAAAAAATTAAATTAAGAATGCTACAATCATTAATACTACTCTAGTTAAAAATAACCCCTTTTAAGAAGCATTATAGGAACCCCCCTCTCTCATAGGGCCCTTTTAGGACAAACCATTCTCGAGCCTTTTTAGCTCAGTCCGCCACTGATTAGATGTCTTATAGAACCAACAATTAGTAATTAGGTGCCCAGATTAAGGTAAGCTGCCATAAATGGAACTAAGTTTCCCTATTCAAAGAATTACGAGCTGCTCAATGGTTTTTCTTTGAAACTCGTATATATAGAGAGTATATATAACTAAATAAATAAACCTAATATATAAACTCGTATATATAACTACATAGATATGATTGAGATATTGTTGAGCTCAGAACTCTTCAAAACATTCCTAGAAATAAGTTTTAGCAAATATATAGATTGTTATTAAAATAACCGCCAAGTTGGATTTTCATCATAATCTAATCAGTTCTACTCATAGAACATGATTTTTTCATCTCAATCTATAGAGCTATTTGATTCATACGAATATTCAAAACGAAAGTCCACAAACAAATACACATCCATTTGTACAGACATACATTTTCTTAAGATTTGTTTTGGATATGTAGGTTCGCTACGAAGACAATAAAAAAACCAGGTGTCATTTTTTTCTTATTACAATGGCTTTTTTTTTATTTTTCCTCATTAAACCCTTGTTGTTATATAGAAAACGCATTGTGCTTTCACTAAAATCCCGAAACTATATTTCATTAAACGGAATTTCACTTTAAATATTCGTTTCAGATATTTTTAAGACCTCCTAAGTGGATTTCACAAAGTTGTCTTGTCTGTATATGTGTGAGTCTGTTATTACCGTAGTTTAGCGTTCCAGTGTGTTAGGCTAAACAGTTGAAACGAAGTAAAAAATTTAATTATTGGTGTAGTTGTTGTCATTAAACTCAGAAAAGATTTCGAAAATTCATATAAAACGCAAAAATATGTTTGGATCGATTTGAAATTAGCACGCGTGCAGTCTTATATAAGATCCAAAATGTGCCAAATTTAATCTCACTATCAGCATTAGCTCAATTTTTATCAAATGACATAAAAAATCGAATACTTTTTATAAAAAAATTAAAAAAAAAAAATAATATATTTGAGTTGAAATTTGATACAAGTGTATCAAATTACGTAATAAATGTGTATAATAAATTTTCATAACGCATGTGTATTTATGGTATTGTTAGATCATAAATGTTAAGTTACATCAATCGAAGTCATTGCCAAATGGGTGACCGATGGGAGTAAAACGAATGTACTTATTACCTGAGGGCGAGAGAAGTGAGTACGGAGTGGTAATAGTGAGCCTAGCAAATCCCATATAATAGGAAAAAGTTCCCAGGTACCTTGCACCAGATTTTAGCGAATTTTCAAAGAAAAATAAGCTTATGAGGTTGGGGTCATAGAGGGGGAATTGGGGGAAGGTAGAATTTTTAAAAAGTGGGACTCACTAATTAAGAATATATATATATATATATATATATATATATATATATATATATATATATTATATATATATATATATATTATATATTGTTAAGGTTTATTATACATATGTATGTACGTACGAGATTTTTGTGTCTTATAAACGTTTTTCACGATAACTTTCGAACGCTTCTTCGGGTGAAATGAAAGTTGGTACAAAAATCAACCTTGCAAATTTCCCAAATCCAATTGTTTATAAAATATGTGTGGCGTTATCAATCCACCAAAATGACCCTACAAACATTTCTAGAAACCACAAATCTTCATATAGTGTTTAGATTAGGCTGAAATGTTTTACACACATACAACTATGTATGGTTCATAAAAATATGATGTTGTTAGCAGTATTAGTTCTGGTTTTATTGATTGACATATTTATGTCAAACAAAACAATGTCATTAATTGACATAATGTAAGCAAAACAAGTTTTTTCACTAATACATTTAAAAAACGCTTATATGTGGCCGCAAAGCGGCTACAGGGAGGGGCGGGGCCGCGAACAAGCCGAAGGCCTCTTGTTTTATTATAGAATATGAAAACAATTCAAGTCTAGCCAACAATACACAGCATGGTGTGTTTAACCTCATATCGAGTTATTTGCTTCAAAACAAAATTGAATTATAATAAACAATAACAATCTACCTTATAATGCGAAGAACCAGATATTGCAATGATTACTTTAACTACTTTGGCGAGATGATATATAATGGCCGTCTTTATTCCATAAATAGTTGTTACGTCTCAAGTATAAGACTACTTTAAACGGGCAAAACCCTTAAGACTTAAAACAATTTTTCACCCATTATGGTCAAAAGATAGTTAGTCGAAGCCATTAATGGCTGTAAAATAGAAACGATGCTAAGAAAGGAAAGGAGCGTGCATTATATTCCGAAACAACTGTATATGGTCAGAAAATTTTCGTGTATAATCGTTTTTTTTTTGTTTTTGAAAATAGAACGGTAAATATTATTTTCAGTGTTTTGCAAAATTACTTATTTGGTGTTATAAATAATTGATTATAAACTACTAAGTGTAAATAAGAAAACTAGTCACAACTAAAGATTGTTAAGTTTGTTTTACTTACTATAAAAGTCTGCAAGTGGGCGATTTCAAATAATTTTAATAGGAGAGGCTTGTTTAACTAGAGTAGATTTAACTACTTATTTTAACTAGAGGCTCTTATATATTGCTCAGGTACTTTTGTAATTTAATATGGACATTCTATCTTTAGCTTTGTAGTCAATCGAAACTCTGTCCTCTTATAAATGTCTTTTTTTATTTATCTCTCTATACCAGGAGGGGGGGGGGGGGGGGTAACTTAAATGGGAAAAGTTTAAATTTCGATCATCGCAAGCTACACTAACCCCGGTAGCTTTCTTAAAAATAACCGATTACATTTTTTAATTTATTTGTATTCACTATGTGTACATTTTAACCTAGTAAAAATAGTTGGCCGTTGTCGTGTTTTGTACTGCGAAAATTCGGATACTAATGTTACATTTTTTTGAACTTCCACAGAACGCTAATGATGGCAGGTAAGTTTACATTTTATTGAATTAAATTAATAGATTTATTTAGGTAATCACATGTGCGTAGCATCTTAACGATGTAAATAAAATATATTTTTAAATTGACTGTTTCAGGCTTCATTAAATGCCAAAATTTATCTTCTAGCTCGTGGATAATTGAACGAACGTAAGTGAGTTCTTACATTTCAGAAGATTGGGACGGCGCGTAAGTTTGTATGTTTGTATGTTTGTGTGTTTGTTTGTACGTGTCGTGATAACTGCCGTAAAAATTGACCGATTTTGATAAAAATTTGTATACAGGCAAAACTAATTATGTGTCAGAGCTGTATAGTTTTTGGTAATATTCCAAAAAATATTTTCAAAATGGCAGCCAATATGGCGGACCGGATAAAAAAAAAATTGTGCGAAAAAATCGTGTTGTATATCGTTTTTAAAGCTCTTAAAGAGTAGAAAAAGAAAATTTATGTTTCACGGTCAACATTTTAAAATTTTTTGAATAATTTAAAAATGGCGGCTAAAATAATGAACTCAAAAAATTTAAAATTAAAGGAATAACTCGAGTAATATATCGTTGTAAAGCTCTTGATTAGTAGAACAAAAAATGTTATATACTAAATTCCGAAAAATTCAACATGGCGGCCATAATTTAATATAATAATTAATTTTTACTAATTTTATAATAATTTACAAGATAAAGATCTATTGCAATATACTTTAGGTACTTTTATACAAATAAAATTAACTATATGTCAAGGCTGTACAGTTTTTGGTAATATTACGAAAAATATTTTTAAAATGGCGGCCAATATGGCGGACCGGATAAAACAATTTTGAGCGACGAAATCGTGTTGTATATCGTTTTAAAGCTCATAAAGAGTAGAAAAAGAAAATATATCGTTGTATTATGATAAATATACGCAATCTAGCGAGCGAAGCGAGCCTTTTTCACAATGCATTAATATAAATCTACGCAATCAAGCGAGCGAAGCGAGCCTTTTTTACATCAGTATTATAAATATACGCAATCTAGCGAGCGAAGCGAGCCTTTTTTACTATGTATTATTGTAAATATAGCAATCTAGCGAGCGAAGCGAGCCTTTATTTTAACTTTGTATTATTATAAATAAAAGCAATCTAGCGAGCGAAGCGAGCTTTTTTTCAACTTTGAATTATTCTAAATATAAGCAATCCAGCGAGCGAAGCGAGCCTTTTTTACTATGTATTATTTTTAAAGATAAGCATTCTAGCGAGCGAAGCGAGCCTTTTTACTATGTATTATTTTAAATATAAGCATTCTAGGGAGCGAAGTGAGCCTTTTTGACTATGTATTATTGTAAATATAGCAATCTAGCGAGCGAAGCGAGCCTTTTTTTATGTATTATTATAAAATACGCAATCCAGCGAGCGAAGCGAACCTTTATTTTACTTTGAATTATTATAAATATAAGCAATCTAGCGAGCGAAACGAGCTATTTTTACTATGTATTTTGATAAATATACGTATTGTAGCGGGCGAAGCGAGCCTTTTGACTTTATACTTTAAAATAGTAATAGCGGCCGAATGTTTCGATAGACTATCTTCGCTTGCTTTAAATAAATAATTTTATTTGATGTATTCTTCTGACGTGAGTTCTTGATGCAACGCATTACTAGTTACTATTGATTATTATTACCTGGTCAAATTAATAAATTAATTGTATGAAATATTAACTTACCGGCGTTCAGAAGCGTTCTTTAAAAGTTCGGCAAGTTAAGAGTATAACGATACGAAGTATTAAAAATTAAATTCAAATTGGATGTGGGGAAAAAACGGGCATTTAAGTCACCTAATAGCAAAACCATTATGGGTGAAAAAGAGAAAAAGTGCTTAAAGGAAGGATGCAATGTGATTGATCTGAGGACTATGTATCACATTGATATCTTAATATAGACGGTCATCGAATCCTGAAATGATTATGTCTTGCTGTTAAGCACTAATTTAGACTGAACAACACTCCACTGTATTTTCTGTTAATTACGTTTACACTGTTTGTTAATATACATGCACTTATACATATATCGTACACATATATGAATCCAACATGGAAGTAAAATTATTTACGTTAGTTCAAATTTCCGCACGTGATCTTTAGGCTATTTTTAATTTTAAAGGATGAAGCAAAGGATAAACCGAAAAATATTTCTTGTAAAACAACAGGAGTAATACTTGTCAGTTGTCTCTAGTCGTATATTACTTTATTTAAGTACCTTTTTGTCTTAAATCAAGCATGAATCTCGAGTTTCAGGAAATTTCAAGAAATTATGTTTAAAACTTAAAATAAATCCGACATGGATCTTTTAAAAATGTGAAGTTAAAAAAAGTGAAAACAGGATTGGTCCTTACCAGGTACCCTGTGGGAATTGGTTGATGTGTGTGGTACCTGTCTGGGCACCTTTAAAGGTACATGTCATATAAAATTCAGTGATATCTGACAGAAAGACACTCTTTTCCTCGACCGTTTTCAAAGCTTATAACACCTTTTTCTTTTGTTACCTGAAGATGGCGCCTAACTTCATAAACGTTTTGGGTGGTTTTTGATAGAAAAGTATTTCAGCTTTAACGAGCTGACAAAACTGTTTTATCATCTGTCTGTATAGTTATTAATAATAATAGTAAAGGGTTATTTGTCATAATCGTGCTAAATTTCACACATTAAAATTATACAAGTCTAATTTTTCACATGCAGTCATATCTTGCTTACTGTACCTTTAGTTTAAAAATTTTCTGTCTTTAACGCGTACGCATGGAAACTACAAAACAAAGATGTATCGTAACATGTTTAAACAATATTTTTTTATTTTTTAACGACTCAACATTTATATTGTAGGCACATCAGGTAATACAGCAATACAGCTTATGAATAATTACTACAAATTTGTATGAAGTATTATTTGCAATATTTTTTGGAAAGGATACCAAATGACATCTTGTTGCATATTTTGTAAGCTAAAGAGCATGTACATAACAATTTTTACTTTATGTTGTTCTTAACTTGCATTATATATATATATATATATATATATTATATATATATATATATATATTATTAATATATATATAATTATGTGTGTGTGTGTGTGTGTGTGTGTGTGTGTGTGTGTGTGTGTGTGTTTTAAGATCTTTTTAGGTGTTTAGTAAAGAGGTCGATCCATATTAAGTTGCATTTAATATATATTTTTTTAGGATCTCATTAGGTGTTGAGTAAATTTAGAGCGCAACAAGTTGGGAATGACAGCCTCGTATATACTTTTTCAGGAAAATCCATCTATAATATGTTTTATAATTCTCTCTATAAAATTTCATTTGTAAATTAAAATCCCTTCTAGATTCCAATAAATGCGAAAATATGGGAGATTTATTAAAAGTACTACTGACATTAAATAAAATAATTAAATAAAAGTTACTTAAATAAAATAAATGAAAATGATAAAATCATGGCTCACTTGAATCAGAATACCATGGTGATATGCCATCCCACTGAGCACACTTCATCACTAGAACAGGAATCACCAAAATTTTCAAATATATTCCGCTCATAATGAACCACTTTTTCCACTAATTTACCGATCTTCCACAAATTGTTTACCATATAACATTACTTAATACAAGTATCACTGAAAATTCACTTTTAACTACATCAAATCATATTAAACATACTTAGATTACTTTATTTCGTAAACAAATTTAATTTTACAATTAAACCATTACTTCTTAAATTAGACAAAATTGTTAAATTTTTTATAGTATTTTTGGTAGATTTTTTTTATTGTAAATTTATTCATACATATAATTAAAATAGTTAATAATTGTTTTTTTATAAAACAATAATTTGAAAATTCCCTTTAAACTTTTAGTTTAAAAAAAAAATATTACTAATTTATATTTTTTACTTAAAGTAAATAAAAATTATATAAAAATAGGAGAGAATAAAAAACAGGTGTTTATTTGATATTATTTCGTAAGTATAAGTACGCGGGTTTAGAAGAGAGCGATCAGATACGTACTATGTGAGAGGTAAGGAAAGACTGAATAAGCTAGGGGACCCGAGCTGGGGAGATCTCACCAGACAGACAGGTAAGTTGACTCTTCTGCTTCGGGCTTAATTAAGTACTCGCTTTAATTACTTATTGCCTACAGATAATAATTAATAATTAACTTAATCTAATAATTATAATAGCAGTTATTTTTTATTTATTATATTTGATTTAGATGAGGTGAAGTAATATAGATGAATTCACACCTCTTAGTTAGTTGGAGTCTAACAGCACTGAGTTAAAGCTATATAGTTAAAGGGTGTTTTAAGCCTTTGGGGAATCAAATTCAGGCATATTACTTTATGTGGTCTAGGTTGTAAAGGCGTTAGTTGACCTTTGACACCACGGAGGACTGGGGTTCGCATCCCAGGTTACACTTTCAGTTTATATAAGATTATTGTTCTAGAATAAATTTCGCTTAGACTTAACTTTAGATTACACTTTGAGCGTTACGATTGCTCTACCACCTGAGGTGGTTCCCACAGGGGTTATCCCTGTTGGGCTGCTAGGCTCTAAACGGGCTTGAAAAAAAACTTAGGAAGTTCCGCCTAAGATTTTTTTATTTTGCATAGAACCAGAGAACTTTTACCTATAGATATATTTTCTTTACCACTCGTTATAGCGGACGAGCTATATGGATAATTTCGAATTCTAATTTTGATCTGGCGCCTTATCTTGGAATAAACAGAATATAAGGCGCTTAACAAAATGGCATAAAAGTAGGAAAATTTTATAGAATTATTGGGTATGTTGGTATCACGAGAGATTAAACCTCGGGTTCAACCCTAAACCCTGAAAAATACCACATGTAGATGGGATTCAACACAGGATTTAGGATTTTAATCTGGTAGACATAGACACAATAATTGTTTGAAAGAAAGATTTGCTGGAAACTTGTATGGGGATATGTTTCTATGGACTCTCATACCGGTAGAAAGCTAAGTAGACATGGCAAAATTCAACATTCAAAAGGAGCTGCCACAGCAAACAGTTGTGACAGTTCAGAAAGTCTTCAGAAACGGCTCCGGGTAAATTGGATTATCACGACAAATCTGGTCAGTGGCCATCATTAGATGTCCAGCAGACAAAAAATTATTTGATCCCTAAGCTAATAAATAATTTTTACCTATAATTACCAATAATTTAGGGGTCAAATCCTAGTCTCTAGAATCAAATCTTTTTTTCCTGACGATAAAATCAACTATATTGTTACAGTTATTTATGCACCAAGGGAGTAAAGAATGTCATTATTTCCCTGAGCATTATGTTGGTGTCATTATTAAGGATTTAAATCCTGAGGCGAAGCCGAGGGATTTATTTGTTTAACTCCTGAGGCGAAGCCGAGGGAGTTATAGCTATTTACTCCCGAGGCGAACCGAGGGAGGAAATTATTGCGAGGGAATAAAGGCATTTTACTCCCAAGGTGCATACAAGATTTTATCACCAGACGTCAACATTAAAAATAAAGTAAGAATGTTTTTATTTCATTTCTTATTTTAAGATTTTTCAACTGAAAATTATCTTACCTTTATCATAAGAAACTCGTCGTTTGGTGAATTATGCAAAAAGTCTTCAACTTGGTTCTTAGTAAAAACATTCGCTTTCTTTGCAACATAACCTTCGTTTTTTCTATTTAATAATGCTATTAGTGACGCATAGCTCTTGATATTAAAATTTTCTCTCACAAGCAAAGATGATTTGATCATTGAACACAGTGACCGCAGACTTGACACTTGTTTTGTTTTTCATTCATTATTAAAATAAACATGCAATGCATTTTCACTTACTTGTTGTATATTATGATCATGACACCAACTTTTAAAATTTTTACATGCTTTGTCATATGACTTTTTCGATTTCGTTGGTAAGAAGTTTTCTTTTACCAAGTTCGCTTCAATAGCTAAGTCAGGAGGTGTATTGTTAAAAAGTTCGTCAATATCGCACACAATATTATCTGACATAATTGAAATATAAGAGCAATTATAAGTAATATTTTAATCTAATTATAAAAGTTTAAGACAGGTTAAACAGTTAAAGCTAAGGTTTTAAACTAAAAAAACTTTGATTTAATGATATTTTGTCAAAAAAAAAAAACAATGAGTATGCAAATCTTTAAATGATTTTAAAAAATCAGGATAGCCAACTTAATTTTTTTCACTTTTAAATAAAGAACTAGTTTTTATTTTTTAAATTATTTATTCATATATTATTATTAGCATTACACTAGTTCTACTTAAAATGATTGTTAATGCTATATTCTTTTTTATACATCTTATTCTTGTATATCTTCTTATTTATAGGTATCTAAGTTTTCAAATAAAAATAATTATATACTATTCAGTTTGTCAATTATTAAGTTAAGTTGGCAACTGTTACTTTTTACTCCCTTGGGAGTGAAAAGTGATTCTTTACTTTCTTAAATCTATTCATTAAATTTCGTATTATATACCGTCTGGAGATAAACATAAATTATTTTATCATCTTTCTCTATTTCTCTTTTTGTCAAAATTTTATTGCTTATCTTTCGTCTCTCATCAAAAAATATTTTGTCACATTACACATAATCAGTCTTACCTTTCACATAATACATTTTAGAACAAAAGAAAAAGGAAAAGAATAAACAATCTGGATAAGACCAAGTATAGAGAACCTACTACCTGTAAAGAGTGAGTCATGATTTCATAACCTAGCCAGAGATACTGTAACCTCAACCTACAAGGAAATCTGAAGGCGGACATTTTACTTTATGTTATAATACTAAATTAATGTCATTTAGTAAAAAACTTAAAAGTCATTGTGAAACTTGGTAAAAATTTTGTTCATTGAAGACTCTTATGACATTATGTCTTGCATCTGTAACTGTGAAGTACATATTAAACCCTTATTGAAGACTTTCTTCCTTTTGATTATTATAAATGACAAACAAACGACGTTAAAGTTTACTTCAATGTTCTTCAAATGATAGGTGGTAAAACATATTTGACTCTTAGCAAGATTAGTCTCATTAAGTTTATTCTATAACAGTGCGTAATAGTGCCTGTATATACCGCGCCAAGAGTAGACAAAATAACACAAGCATAAACATTATTTTTATTGAATTTCTAAAAGAAATTCACAAATGTAGAACTATGTATACTCAACAAATCTACAACGTTTATTAAAGTTTATAGTTTACTCTCAGCATTAGTCCTTATTTTATCGATTGACATGTATAACATTATATAAATAAACCACGTTTTATTGACTAATACATATAGAAATTCGCTTAAATCGTGGCAGTATATCACTTACATATATGACAGTTATATACAGGACAGAAACCATATTGTCGCGTAGCAGGCACAGCTAGTTGTGGGGTAGCGAAGCGGTCCCAAGCGCAGACGCCCCGGAGCGGTTAAGAGGCCGAAAGCCATTTGTTTAAATCAGATTCGTATTTACCGTCGCACAAAAAATTGTATTCAAAATTTGAAATGATTAAAGAGAATGTAGAACTAAAAATATTTTGTTTGAGACCGGACTATTTATTGGGATATACATCATACACCAGGGCAAAAATGATCGGATTTTTCCTTTCAAATCTACAATAAAAATATGCAACAGTCATAGATCTATTTTTTAAATCACAAAACTTTAGAGGCCTTCTTCAACATGCTATATTTAAGATTAAGTTCAACCAATTTTACACTTAGTATTTTCTATTTTCAGGTAAATCAATACATTACATTAGATTTAGTCTTTCAAATTACAACAGTGATATATAATACTTAATTTAGCCATAAAAAGGAAACAAGTATTATAAAAAAAAAAAGAAAGAAAAGCGAAATAATACTACACCTTCGGAAAGTTTGAACAAAACTCACTTCTAGTTTGTTATATGAGACCGTTGACTGCGGCTTAACTAATGCTCCGACACGTCTCTTACAGACGAAAGTGGTCACATTTATTCATAACTTCTGACAAGGTTTTATATAATTTTACATTTTGCCTGAGTTTGTTTAAGTACACATGTAAAAATCACGCACACATAAGGCACATGATATTACTTTTTAACGTACTTAGACTCTTCTTTAAATCAATATATCCTGTCATAGATGAAACATATAAACATGAATGTTTGTTAACTTTATAGTGAAAATTTCCGAAGCTGTGTAAGTCGTACAATGTCATGGCCAAAGATCACGAAATATCGAAATTTATTTTTTTTTAATTTATATTTTGTTTCAGTTAATTTACTATGCCAGATGTTAAATAAGTCTGCAATAAAAGGCACCCCACATTAATATATTTGTATATCAATATTTTAAAATAATATTGCCAGACTCTTTGGATAGGATTGGAGACCACATATTTGATTCTAAGTAGGTACTTTCAGGAAACGTAAAAAACCTTTTACGTACAAAAAGGTTCAACTTCCCGAATAAACTGATCATAAAACAAATTTTTTAACCTTCAAAAATCAACAAATGCAAAGGTGTAAGAACCCTCTAGCCTTCACTAGCTTCCTTTTATGCTGCACCGGCATACTTTACAACTTGAAGTATTGTGCTTCATAATGAATTGTATTTGATAAATACAATTTATAATAAATACAATTCAAAAGGGTTTGCTCTGGTCATTGTTAGTTGTTGCTAAAAAGGATATTTTGACTTTATTTTATAAATAAGATTGTTCACACCTAAACAAATTATAGTCTAAACGTAGCATAGATGTGAAGATTACCAAATTCTCATTAGCACTCCATATTTTATTTAGGACATTAATGTTTAAAGTTAATTTTAGTTCCGCTTGTTAAAACATTTCAGATTTATATATCAACAACAGCCAACTTCCGGTAAATAATTATAATAAATATGAATAATTAGTGCAGATATGAATTTAATTTCACCAAAGAGATATTTTTAATAGAGATACCCTATCGATAAATTTTGAAATGAGGCCAGACCACCTTACAATACTAAGTTTCAAGCCTCTTAATGTATTAGGATATGTGATGCCCCCTCTAGTAATATATCTCTATGAATTGGACTAATAAATCTGGTGCGGAGGCCAGCCAAGGGAATTTTCTTTGCAATGCTTGGTTTCTTGCTCATCAATAATTTTCTTGTTTGATTTGTTAGTTGCATTTTAGGATGCAAGTATTTTTTCTATGTTTTTTAAAGGAAATGCGCTAAAACATTTTAATGTTTAGCATAAGTCAAGCCTTAAATCCAAGAAGACATCAAATATTCTGGCGCGGTTGTCCGCATGCCGGGCCAATTTTCTTTAAAACGTGTTTCCGTGCTTAATAACCCATTTCTTGCTTAAGGTTCCGGTTTATGCTTTACAACCTAAGCAGTTACTCAATTATCAAGCACTTAATTTTGTATGTATTTTTCAAAGGAAATGCGTATATTATCCAGTTGGCATACATAAACTATTAGGTAATTATAATTAAAAATAAGCTTACTGGTACACCAGAAATCATCACTCCTAATACGTATGGGAAAAATAAAGGTCTAGGGAAAACTACCAGAATTCAGCGATATTGGTATCAACTAAGTAAATTTATAACTTAGTAAATTTAGGAACTAAGTAAATTTATATAATTATACGAACTTTAAATAATTACAAAATTTTTGTGAAAACTCCACATTTATAATACCCTGCTTGTTCATCATAATTAAATTGTCCATCTCCATCCATAGTTTAAAAAAATGTTTCATGACGCTGAAATTAAACTAAACATTTTCAGCACATGAGTTGTTTTATCTTGAAACGCGTAACCATTATCCGTCAATTCTGAAGTCTAGGTGGCTTTAATTTGAAACTTAATATTCAAACTTACATGTAAGTTTCTACGTCGGTACTTCTTCAATAGTCTTCAAAATCAAGTAGTCGTGTATGTCGGCTTGTTTTAGACATGTTATTACCTGAAGTGGTTTTGTGTGTGTGTGTGTGGGTCGGTATTTGTGTGAGTTAAGGTGTTAATAATGATTATATTATAGACCCTTAAAGGTACATAAAGGTTTGAAGGTTTAAAAAAGTGAGAAAATTAGTTTATTCGTCTAAAATTAGTATTGAGTTCGTGATAGTATTCAACATTATTGATCATACAAAAGTTAAAACAAGATTGTGCTACTTAAAGTTATATAGTCTCGTCTCAAAACAACTTTTTGAGCACTCTTGTGTCCAATTTAGTTTCAAGTCATATGAAGATAATTCGTAAAAAAACAAAGGCGCTTGGCTGCGGCGCTTTACTCATTGTCAGACAAACATAAATAATCTAATTTTATTTTAAATAATTCTTAAAAGCTTCTGTAGTGGGAAGAATGGGAGGCTTGTTAAAAGCATTATAGTGGTAACAATAATAAAGCTTTCAATAGAGTAAATAAATTCCATTCCAGAACATAATTGAATTAAACTAGTACGGCTTTTATAAATAGACATTTAAACCTCTTTTGCTAAAAGTTTAAACCAATTAGTGTACAAAATATCAACCGTATACTTGAAGTAAGAAGCTGGTTGTAAAGTTTTACAAGGACTTGGCAAGTTGATTGCAGACGAGCTCTGGTTTCAATTTAAACACTTAAGCCGTTTAGAAACCATTTATAAACAGCCAAAAATTAATCCTACTATTCATAACTTAATAAATATTTACCCGATATATATTTTGTATTATTTATGATTAAATAATACATTTTAAATCTATGAAAAACATAAACAGTAGCAAATAATACCGAAATTATTCATTAAGCCTAATCGTCCAAGAGCCGGACCTGAAAAAATGTCACTCATTTTGTACTACTTGAAACCAAATTTTTCTGAAAATATACTTTAAATTATAAAAAAAAAACTTAGTCTGCCTATCCAGAGTGGAGTCCTTCATATTGATATGCGCATGTTTAAAATTTTAGAAAATCGCACAGATTTCAGTTTTCTTGAAATAAGTGGTTCCCTGTAGGTTGTGTGCAAACCACGAAGAGAACATTTTTTAAAGGTGATACAATGTTCTTTAAAACGAGAGTTCAGTCATCAAAATCAGATGGCTGCAACCGAAGTTATAACTGTTTCAAAAACACCAAAAATGATTTATTTATGCAGTCAGGGAATTCCTTTGAAAACATATCGACGTTTTGTGCATTTTTGGGCAATTTAACAAATGTCATAACTTTAGTTGTATTTATACGATTTAGACGAAAAAGCACTCGTTTTATAGGAAATTTTATCAGCTTTAACAAATGTTCTCTTTATATTTAGCATACGACCTACGGGGAACCACTTCTTGCAAGAAAACGGCAATTTGTGCAATTTTCTAATATATTGAGCGAGCGCATTCATATGCAGGGCTCCACTCTGGATAGACAGAATACGCTTTTCATCCATAACTTAAGGCATATTTACAGAAAAATTAGGTAGAAAATGAGTCACATTTTTTAAACCTGGCTCTTGTACTATAACGGTTATAAAGAAAAATCAAATAAGCTGTGACCATATTAAATACATTATTTTTATTTGAAATGCTTAGAGATGCCCTCCCGAAGCATATGATGATATACCAACTATTAAAACTGAGTTAAAAAATCCGTAATTTAAAATCCCTTTTAAATTTATTTTTTCTGGGACATCAATGGATATGCTGAACGTTGGACATATAAAGAGAAGGGCCTCATTAAACATTTCATTTATCTATTCAGTTCTCATAAACTTTTAATAATTTAATCAGATAAATATGAACACTGTGAAATCCAGACTCGATTTATCTTCGTACTTTCTGCTCCACTCATATCATGGTTTCCCATGATATGAGAGATCATATTAGAGTGCAGCCCAATCTAAACACTACACAAAGATTTGTGAATATTTGAAATGTCTGTATGTATAAATTGTAGGGTAATTTTTGTGGGATTTCATAAAACGATAGGGTTTGTGACATAACATGATTTTTGTACCAAGTTTCATTTCGATCCAAAAAAGCGTTAGAAAGTTATCGGGTCCCATAAAAACATCTGGAATCAAAAATATCGAGTATATGTATATATATATATATATATATATATATATATATATATATATATATATATATATATATATATATATATATATTATATATATATATATATATATATATATATATATATATATATATATATATATATATATATATCTTGATAAGGGAGCCCCCGTTCCAAAAAATTTACCTCACCCCTTCTATAACCCCAATCTCATAAGCTCATTTTTATTTGAAAATTCGCTTATAATAAAATTTTAAAATAGACTATTGGGTTCGGTACAAGAAAAGACAATAGATAAATAATTCCACTGAGTAGGTCGACTCAAAGCCCAAGCCAGCACGAGCTCGTAAATAAACAAGTAAAATAATATCATGATGAAATACTATACTTTATGTAGGTATTTAAAACTATCTTTCGTATAGGAATAGATGGCATATATGTCTTAAATATGGATAATTTAAACATAGAAAGACTAGTACATATAAATTATTCGTAATATAATATTATATGAAGCTACTATACTACTTCGTGCTGTTCTATGTGAGAGGGCTTCTACCGTGTATTTGGTTTTTATGTGGAAAATTGTTCAAAAGTTTAAAATGGATGCTTTTATATATATATATATATATATATATATATATATATATATATATATATATATATATTATATATGTATGTATATATATACATGTACAATACAATTATTATTTTTATGAATATTATATAAATCGTCGATGAAATCTTTAACTAAAACTTTGGGACTACGATTAATTTAGTCGTCATTTAAAATATTTATGGCAGTTCAGAAAAAAATAAGTACCCCTTGTTATTAAACATGTAATTTTGAAAATAATTTTAAAGAAATCAAGTAAGGGATACCTCAGAACTTTTTTTAACCTTATCGGATTCAAGCGTAAAAATCAGTACAAATTTCGTACTGTCCAAAATACTTAATAAGGAATTTCGTCTTTTCTAAAAAAAAAAAAAAAAAAAATCTGTAAAACAGAATTGTAAGAAATTTTTTTTTAAATTTATCATTAAGGCAATATTGCTTTTACTGCAAGTCTAGTTCTGTCACTTTCAAAAGCGTTCCAAATTATTAAAAATCAAATACTGTAGCGTAAACTTGGAGTTTTAAGAATGCATTGTATCAGCGGGTTTGTTTATTCAGATAAAACATAAAAATATAAAGACTTCTTGTCTTTTGATATCCATTGTCCTGAAGCAACTCAATGTCCCTAAACATTGGCGCCTCCCGTAGCATACATCGTTCCTTTGTTTTCAACAACAATAAGGAAAAATACAACCAAATAAATATTGAAAGGCGCCTCTGATATGGGAGTGAAGTTGTCGCCACAGTCCATGTCGCTAATCCATGTTGTTGGAATCATGTAGTTTTATATTTCCTTTGTTCACTTAGTTGTTTGTTATACAGATGTTAAATTCTTCACTTTATATTTTTTGTAAGTTTATCTTTTTACTTTTCCTAATTTATACCGAAGGCATGTAGGAAAAGTATTGTGTTTGCAAAAAAATCCGAATCGAGTGTCACCAGAATTATCCGTTTTAGATGTTTTTAAGGCCTCCTGGGTGGTTTTCACATATGCCGTGTCTTTCTGTATATGTGTGTGTGTTATCATTGTAGCTCCTAGTGTATTTATGCTAGAGATTATAACTTTGTACAAAAATAAGTCTACCGCTATAGTTGTGCTAACATTACGGTTTTTGCGGCTATAGTTGCTATACGGGTTTTTAACATTTTATTTAGTAATAAAAACAATTAACTTGTAACAAATATTGTTACAAGTTTTAAGTCTGATGTAGTCGTAATGGCTTGGAAAGACTTGTTAGAGAAACAATCCAGTTATTGCACTCTTGCAGTGATTGACGTCATTAACCCGCAATTGTGGCTCAGCAAAAATTTCGAAAAATCATAAAACACAGAATCGTGTGGTCAGTGTTGTAAAAGTGACCGCTAAGAATGAAACATAGATGCATTTACTATCTGAGGACGAGCGAAACGAGTCGGAAGTGATGAGGAAAAGTTTCCAGGTATCAAGTATCCGATTTTTTTATCAATCAATTACTTTAAATATGTAAGAAATTATCAATAGGAGTATAGTTTCTTTTTTTTTAGTTTATACACAAAAACAAAAGGCCTTTAGTCACTTACCCGCAACTCAACCTGGGCGCTTGGGGACTCTACGCGACGTCAGCGCTGGGGGTCGATTAGCGGCCATATGATTTTTGTCCTTTAGAGATGTTTGTCAAATAACATTATAGGATTCGTCAAATAAAGATTAGTATTAGTCAAATAATATTAAAATGAATAGGATCACACATATTTCATAAATAATAGGATTAGGGACATTTAATCGGTCAATTTTGGTACCAAGTACCATAAAATTCGCTAATGGGATAGGCGTCATGGCGGAAGTCGAACCTCGGACCACGACACAAATCTGTTTCAGAGGTCCCTAATGATGAAAACATACGTTTCGCGAGACTTTATATTATTATATATATATATATATATATATATATATATATTATATATATATATAACTCTAAAATTACTCAAACCCAAAAAAAAAAAAGCCTGCCAAAAAAATCCACGTCTCTCCTCCTCTTCCTTACATGACCCCCAATTTTTTGACTCCCTCATTTTTCTTTGAAAATTCGTTTAAATTGCGAAAAATATGTTAAAGTATATTACATATTAAGGAAGGGCACATATAAGACAATAGTTGATTAGAAATTAGTATAATAAGCTATTTTGCTTTAATTATATAGCGTTTTCAAGCATCTAAAAATGGAAACACTAATTGTTAATTTAAACTCAATCAAACCATTTAATTCAGAAACTAATAGCATAAAATGACTGCTGAATTATTCATAATTCTCAAGTCGAACTACCATTAACATACCTGACAATTTTTTATACAAACTTATAATTTCATTTGTTTTTCATTTATATAATTATATTATAATTAGTAATAATTATAAATTAATTATATATAATTATAAATTATTATATAATTATAAATTATTATAATATAATTGTAAATTTTATTATTCTTACATTTATAATTCGAAAATTTTAAAACGTCCCAGTCAATTCACCATAATAGTGTACAGTGATTTAGAAAAAACCCTAATGCATATTGGAAAATACATTTATTCAAAATTGACTTTATCACCAAACTCGTTGTTTTCATTTATCATTCATAAGTTAATGACGTCATAAATCTCAATATTTCTAACAGTCCAAATTTTCAACAAATGCACCAAATTTAGTGAACGCATTGTAAGGGATGTGAAATGCATCCTGTATCGTTTTAACAAAAAGTACAAAGAGAGTTTCGAAACATGATATCGAAAATCAGAAGTCTAGATTTGTTAGCATTATTTTTCATGCATAATTCATGTTACACAACATTATTTTACTTAAAAAAATAACTTTACACGTTATATCATTCTATTTATTATAGCCCTGACTCGTCTATCAGATTATTTACAATGAAATTAATTTGACATATTTTGTTAGCATTAGAAGCTATAAACCTATACTTCGAGAACAAAATCAATGATCATGAATGGTCTGTCATAAAGTAAACATAATTATGATATTTATATATTTCAAATAAAATAATCACAAGTCAAAATTACCATAGTAAGCTTTGGATATTCGAAGGACCAATTAATCTGATCTCTATTGCAAAATCCCTATCGCATAGGTGCACCAAAACATAAAATCGTTCTGTTCTAATAAACGATTATTAGTTTGTTAAATAGATGAAATTAAGTTAACAAAATTATATAAATCGGCTTAAACAGATAAAGCGAGACCATAAGCGGCTTCAATTGATGGATGGACAGTGAGAGTGGTTTTCTGCCTGAGGTTAGTTCACGACTATGATGAAGAATTTTGTAACAAATATATCAGTTTAGAAGATTAATACGTCTAAAGCCTCATTTTACTAATATATTATTCATAAGATAAGGCTTTTTAAACTTGAGAACCGAAATTTGAACAAAAGATGGAACTAACATGAGATTCATGATGGCTTTTCTTATCAGAGTTCGATTTAAACAGCAGTTAAACCACAATTTTTTCTTACTTTAAGGCCTAAGATCTTCATTTCTTCATCTTGCTCAGGTTTTCAGAGCAAGATTCATTTTTCTTCGAAGTTGGAATGGAAACACTTTTATTCTTTGCAAACATTATCTCTGGAGCCAAGATATTTTATGACTCTGGTTTGAGTACTTGATGGACTTTTGGTTTCACAAAAATTAATCCTTAATTTTACAGATTTTGTTGAACTTTGCTGACCCAGCAAGTTGAAGGAGAATATATTTTTAGAAGCACACATTATTGGTCATTTTTGTTTTGTCCTTTGTGAGCTAAGGAGCCCATTTTTCACTTGAAAAATGTATCCACAACTTAGTTTAAAAAAAGATAAAGGGACTTTTTAGCAAAACACCTTATATACATATATATATATATATATATATATATATATATATATATATATAATATATATATATATAATATAAGTTTCGCCAAACCAATTTTTGTGATTAGGAACCTCAGAAAAGGATTTAGGTCACACTTTGAAGTTTGAATCTCCCATTGTCGCTAATCCTATTAAGAAATTGTGTTAAAAAAACGATCCTAACATATTATAATATAATTCGTTAGTTTGGTAAGCATATAGACACTCTTCATATATAATTTTTAATATGATAGAGAAAGATTGGGCTGGGACAATAATTATAAACATCGTCATAGGTAGATAGATATTCACTAATATTATAAATAACATATGCCTACGTGATTAATACTTTTCTCAAAAAGAAACAATGTTGGCGCCACTTCTATCTAATCCAGCATATTGGATTAATATATACCTTTTTTATCGCTGGGATTAATAGAGCAAATAAAAAGTAAGATCTTTGATATTTCAAATGATCTTTGATGTTGGTTAAATCAATTAATCAAAAGTAAGACCGTTATATTCCATAGATGGAACTTGTGATCTCCATTTTGGATTTCCAAACTAATGACTTCATATTTAAAAGAAACAGATGTTTCTCTTTTATTGAACTAATTTGTTATTAATGCAGTTTCAAATGTTAAATGAATTTGAGGTATAGTATTTTTTAAATAAAATAAGTTAAAACTAAAAAAAGGCCTTTAGTTTCAGCACTTTTAAAGTTCAGTTAGTAAAACATAAAAATACAATTTAAAAGGTAATTTTAAATAATTTAGGTAAAATAGTTTGCAGTCCTGCCAATCTAATCACAAATATTACATACTCGTCATTTCTAATATTCTAATTGCTATCTTTCTTTATTTGTAGTATTTTTTTCCAAAGGGTTTTCATTAATAAGCTATTCTCTATTATTACTATTAATATTCTAATAATATTCTCTGTTATTAAATAAATAAATAACCATTTATTGCACATTACACATTAAGAATACAATTTTACAAAACATTTTAACAATTTACACTTACTTTATTTGACATGCGCAAATCGGCATTGAGCCGTGGTGCCTCATAGAGGAAATCTTAGTTGGTACACCAACTGAAATTCTATTCATACTCAACTTACTTTATTCTTAAATACTACATTTTATTAATTTCTAATAATTCAATCTTTAATCATTTTTAAATAATAATCACACATTTCCATTTTAATAATCCATACTATTTTAATTTATTTTTATATTTTAAAATTATTCTTATTTTTCTTATTTTTATTTTATTGATAAATACCCTTTTCTACTAATAATTTTCTTAAAAATAGATTTTTAATAAAACAGTAAAAATTTATTAAACAATTACAACATGCATATAATTTAAAATTTCATTAAAATATTTCAACATTCCATGCAACTTACTAATACTAGTAAGGTGCGTTAATAATACAAGCTTAAAAGCGAACTATATGTACAGAATAATATCACAATAACCTTAATATTATAACATAAGCTCATCCTCACCAATATAT
>JACMZG010001908.1:63823851-63831351 GCA_018340805.1 Microvelia longipes | reverse complement strand
TTCCAAATTTCTGACGCTGGAGTAAGATGATTAATCGTTGATATGTAACATCTCCATGACTGTGTTTTCGCCTCTTTAAATGTGTATCTGCATTTGGATCTTGCTTGCTTGTATTTAATTAAGTTGTCTGTAGTTGGGTTTGAATTAAATCTTTTGAGAGCTTTTCTTCTTTCTCTTAGAGCTTCTCGGCAAGTATCATTCCACCACGGAACTGGTGGGTGCTTATTTCCCTGACAACTCCTAGGTATAGCTGCCTGGGCGGCATCTAGTATGCTGTTGACTATATAGTTCAGTAGTTCCTCTGATTCATTTTCTGGACAGGTAGTAATAAATTCTTCTTTTCGGAGAAGAAAGGTTTGAAAAGCGTCCCAGTCGGCCCTCTTAAATGCCCACTTGGGACTTTGTTTGGTTGTGGCTCGTTAGGAAACATAGTTAAAAAAGTGGGAAGTGGTCACTTCCATACAGAAAGTGAGACACTCCAAATTTAGTTAATTGGGACAGTCCACGACTGGTTAAGATTAAATCTATTGCATCATTGGTTCCCGTGCGAGCATCCATGTATGTTTTTTGATTATCGTTATTTAGAAATAGGTCAAGATCGTCTATAACTGCTTCAATAATTTTTCCCCTAGAATCTAATTTTGTGGAGCCCCACATTGGGCTGTGGGCATTAAAGTCTCCTGCCAGAATAAATGGTGAAGGTAATTGTTTAATAACGTTTTCTATGTCTATTTTATCTATTTTCTTGTTGTTTTCTAAGTATATGTTACAGATTGTGACGGGATATGAGCCTCCCACCCTAGTAGCTAGTGCTTGAACGTTATTGCTATTGATTGGTACTTCTTGACTTGGCACGTTTATGGAAATAAAGGTGGCTAAGCCACCTTGACGCCCGTTTACAGGATCGTTTCTATAAGTTTTAAACCCTTGTATGTTTAATGTATGTTTACTTGGTAAATGAGTTTCTTGCACAAGAAGTACTTGCAGCTTTTCTTCTTTTAATAGTAATTTTATATCATCTATTCTTGCTCGTAAACCTTTGCAGTTCCAACTGCCAATTGCTATTTTTTTATGTTTCATTTTTAATGTTTATTTATTTTTATTCTGTGAAAATTAAAATTTTTTGGAGGTCTTTATAATATGAATTATATGAGTATAAGTGAGATAGGTTTTAATAAGGTAAAATATAAGATAGTTTTATATAGATAGGTGAAAGATTTAAGTGAAAATTTAGTCTTAAAATTAAAGTATTTTAAAGTAATTCTTATTGCTATACTTAGACAACTATTAGATAGTTGTTTAAGCTGAGCAATGATGTACTTGTTTCTTTTTCTTCTTTCTACTTTTTGAAGTTGTTGATCCACTAGAGGCACTGTTTCTGTCTTCTTCTGTTGTTGACCAGTCATCAACCAACATCATTCTCCTTTCCTCTTGTGAGTTAATTATTTTTGCTGTCTGGTCTTTGAGGTAATAATTCCGAGTACTAGATAATTGGTTGTCTTGATCTTTTGATCGTCTATTTTTATTATGTTCTTTGGGTTCTTTATTTTCAGACATAAATTTATTGCTTCTAGATTTAGGTTCTTTTACCAACGGTTTGTGATAATGTTTCGGCACTGGTTTGATTTCTTGTGACACAGGTTTTGCCTCTTTAGGCAGCGATGTAGGAACTTTAGGCATTGGTTTAAGTTCTTTTTGCATAGTTTTAGGCTCTTCAGGTATAGCTTGTGTAGCACATACTTCTTCCATATTACATTGAGTTCCCATATCTTTTGTGTCAATTGATTTTGCTGTTAGCTTAGCATAGGACTTAGCCTGTTCTACTCTTGATGTAATTACCTTTTTTTAGCTTCGGAATATGACAAATTATCAATTACTTTGGTTTCAGTAACCTTCTTCTCTAGTAACCAACGAGGACAGTCCCTGGATAAAGTTGAGTGTTCCGCTCCGCAGTTCACACACTTCTTTTGGTTCGGGCATGTTTCTGTTTCATGTTTTTCTTTTGAACATTCAGGGCATGTATAAATCTCTTCCTTGCAATTGACTTCAACATGATTGAACTTGTAGCACTTTCGACATCTTGTTGGCAGAGGGATGTAAGGTCTGACTGGTACTGAAAAATAACCTATTTTGATTTCTCAGGGAGCTTAGCGAGAGCAAAAGTGGCGACATATGAGTTAGTGTTGACTACAATGCCATTTTTCCTACTGGTAATTCTGTAAATGTTTGTTACTCCTTCAAATTTAAGGTTTTCTTTAATTTCCTCTACACTAACGAGGTCGAGGTCTGGGGAGTAGAACACTCCGCGAACAGTATTTAAAGTTCTATGTGCCTCTACTGTTAGTGGTATATGGACGTTACGAGGTAAATTCCTTAAAAGCTTTTCCCCTTGTTCTGTCGAGAATGTCTCGACTAGCAAAGAACCATCTCTTAACTTCTTAACATTCTTGACTATACCACATGAGTTTACTAGCAATTTGTCTATTAAGAATGGTGATGCATTGCCTAAGGTTGTACCATCTGCTCTTTTAACTATTAAGAAAGACATATTGGCTTTTGGCAACTGGGACGAATGCCTCTGTGGCCTTAAGCTTGCTCTTACCCTCTTTTTCCCTTTGGTTTTTTCATTTTGACATGACATGTCAAAATAATTTTCTTCATAAATTTGCCCTCCTGGATCAGGAGGCTTCACTGTTCCCATTTTCCCTCTTACAACCGCACTCTTCTTCTCTCTTTTGATAGAAGTTCTTAGTTCGTTTGGTCTGTTCTTAGTTTCTTACTTATTAACTTCTCTTAAAAGAGTTATTTTCCACTCTCTTTTATTTATGACTTAAATTTATAATTTAAATACAACTAACAAGAAAAAAAAGTACGTAAATCAATGTAATGATGGTTGTCATGGTAACGATAACTTATTATAGTCAAGTATATGATGTTAAGGACCACACACATCATATCAAGACTTCTATAATAAGAATGAGTAATAAACTAGTTATTACATAACGTTGAGTACTTTGGAAACCCAAAAGTTAAGTAAAGCCCTTCACTTCTTCTCTTTTAAAAGCTGTTTATGAATCATGCTGAGGTCATGGCGAGTATTTTTTTTAAAAAAGAACATGACTTCCAGTTACCAGTTATCTCTTAATGAAAATAATATACGAGTAGTGTAAATCTGTAATTTGAAACAAACATAGTTATAGGATTTCTCCAACTTTTTCTTATAATAATAATAAAAATAATTCTAACTTACAATTCAGATTATTCTCCACTTTCTTGAAAATTTATGTTTCGTCCCAATTTGAATGAGGATTAATTTATGGCCATGAGTTTAAAGACATGTGCAAATAGGTTACATCAATTTTTTCTGATGAAAACATTGTCACAAATCTCAATAAACGCTAAGACCTAATCAAGGGGCGGTCCGGAACCCCCCGCCTCCCAGGCTAACTCTACAAAACTTAACTTCTTAATTCAGTTTTACAGATCATTGTGTTTTCGTCCATGATATCCTACATCCTTTAAGATGCTTCCTCGAGTCAAAACGTCGAACTCTTAATCTACATTGACGCGTTTACTACCAGAAGACCTAAATCTTCACGTCCTGAAGTGACAATTGATTAAATCACTAAGGTTCAACTATATGTACTTGTTTCAATAGATAAGACTTAAAAAATAACTAGGTTGTTTTCCTATATCAGTTCGTCTTATTTCTAGATTATATAAGTGACATACTGCCCCGATATAAGCCAATTTTCAAATGTATCAGTCAAAAAACGCAATTTGTTTACATTATGCTATATATGTCAATCAATAAAACCAGAACTAATGCCGATACTGTAATGTAACTGCGAATGTTAGCTAAACATGGATAGAGCCTGATCTTACACTGACCTTCAATTAAAATTCCTAGTACAAAATGCTGTATGCTTTGCTTGCCAAGCATGATGGCGGTAAGAGCACCGCTCGTCTCTAGTAAATACTTCACATAATATTCTTCGTAATTTTAATTGAAGGTCAGAGTGAGTTCTTTCGGCGCCCTGATGAGTTAAACGTAACGAAACTGAGTGGGACATAACATTATTTCGAGCCATCAAAAATGACGAATGATGGAACAGTTCCCAGATATAGCTTTGCATTTTGAATGTTACATTTCCTAAATGTCTCTCGCACAGTTATATTGTGTCAAATATTCATGTTTTGTAAAACTCGGTAGTATCAAATAATATATTTACCAAAATGTTTTGAACAAAAAATTTTTTTTGGTCAAAATAAATTTGGCTTGAGTAGCTAAAATTTCAAAACAATCCGTTTCCAGGCTGCCAAAATCCTGACCCATTCTATCTATCATCATATTTTTTAGGGTAAGAAAAAACCGTGTGACTATACTTTCAAGTACCACAAGCCCTCAAATTTAGCATATAAAATAAAAAAGAAAATGTCGGATGTTAAGTTGTGATAATTTAGTGTTAACACTTGGTAAACATAACTAAACGAAATAAAAGAATCTCCTCTGTGTGATGTTTTGCCGTCTACTTAAAAGATTTTTCAAAAGATATCTTTCATACGACAAAGCTGACGAAACCTTAACACTGTTCAAACTACAGAAGACAACAAACAACGTGTTTTAGCGTTACAACAAGAAAAGGGTTCCTTACAATTTAACACGTACGAGTATGTATGTAGTGATGTAGAAGTCCTTGATAAATGTCATTCTAAATAGTTTTCTAATAATTTCATGTTTATTTATTAAATAAATGAGCAAAAGTAAAAATACGACAAAGTATATTTTTTTGCTACTTTTTTAAGAAAATTGCTCAAAGTTTCTAGATTATGTCTGAAGGGACTGCTTTAGTAAAAAATCAATATCAAAATCTTTCTGGATGGAACAATTTACTTTTTCTCATTTATAACATAGGTATATAGGAAAAGTATTTGTGTTGCAAAAAAATCCGAAACCGGGATTTCACCTGAATTTTCTATTTCAGGCGTTGTAAACTGGTTCTCATTGAGTTCATTCCATCTCCGCATTATAGTGAAGCCATCACAACAGTGCTTGCTTCACTAACAGAGCTAAAAACATCCATTATACACCGAATCAAGTACATGTATGACGAAAGACGATCGAAATGGACATAAAAATGTCAACCGCCATATCGCAATGTATCAAATTCCAACTTTTATAAAGGCTCTCTTTCTGGTATTTTTATTCTTCTTATTTTATTATTTTTTATTTAAATCTTTTGAAAGGAAAATTTAAAGCGACTATTTGCACTTCTAGAGCGTCATTTTTGCATACGCACCTAAATAAATATCATCCAGTAAAAATTCTAATTTTGGATCAATACAAAAATTTGAGTTACATGTTTTGCTTAAATATGTATCTACAGCTTCACCAATATACTTCACAAACAACACGNGTCTATGTCTAGTTGTGAGGTGGTGATAGCAGTGGAGCAAGATGAGTTAGATGGTGTGTTTGAATCATGTCGTTAAAACGTATTCCTGATGGTTTGGGGATTCTTGCTTTCCCTTTGTATTGGTTACTATATCTAGGTTTTTGGAAGATATTTTTTTGTTTTGTCATTGAGTGTTGAATGTATACGAAATCCTTGACGTAGCAGATAAAGATCTCTTCTTTGTGAAAGAGGAGGTTCGTTTGCTTCCACTTGTATACTTTCTACTGGGCTGGTTTTAAACGCTCCAGTTGCTAGTCTGATACAGAGGTTTTGGATTGGTTCGAGTCTTTTTAATGTCCGTTTATTAGCGGAACCATAGATGGTGCAACCGTAGTCCAATTTACTTAGAATAATTTGATGGTATATTCGGGTGAGTGACAGTCTATCAGCTCCCCATCTGAGGCCTCGGATCATTCTTATAATATTAATGTCTCTTAAACATTTTGCTCTCACTTTTTCTATGTGGGGTTTCCATTGTAATTTTTGGTCAAGTATGAGTCCAAGGTATTGAACTTGGGTCACTATTGGAATTGAAATTCCTTTTAATGTTAGGGTTATTTTTGGAGTTGTTTGGCCTCTTTTACGTCTCTTTCTACTAAAAACAACACACTCCGTTTTAGAGGGAGAGAAATTAAATCCATTTGATTCGGCCCACTTATTCATTTGATGGATACAATCTTGTATTTGGGGTACAGCATCTGATCTGTCTTTTGCCCTAAAAAATTGTCATGTCGTCTACAAAAAAACTTTTCTTTATTGGTTGTGGTATTATTTTTTCCACCTCATTAACTGCTAGAATAAACAGGGTAACACTTAACACCGCACCTTGTGGAACCCCATTTTCTTGAATCTTCGATTGAGAGAATACATTACCCACTTTACTTTAAATCTTCGTTCAAATAAAAAATTTTTGATGAATATTGGCAAATTACCCTTGAACCCTAAATTCTCAAGTTGTCGCAAAATTAGGTACCTCCACGTTTTGTCGTACGCCTTTTCACAATCAAAGAATATGGCTACGGTTTCTTCATTATTTAAAAAACCGTCTTGAATATAGCTGGTTATTTGAGTAAGATTGTCTATTGTGGATCTGTTTTGTCTGAATCCGTTCTGGTATGGAGAGAGAACGTTCCTTGATTCTAATTCCCACATCAGTCTTGAATTTACTTTTTTCCAGTAGTTTACCTAAGTGTTTGATAACGCTATTGGTCTATAGGATACTGGATCAGTTGGCTTTTTACCCGGTTTGGCTAAAGGTATTATAATTGATTCCTCCAGCTCTCAGGGTACTTGTGTTCTGTCCACAGAATATTATACAGTTTTAAAAGGTATCTTTTAAATTTTATAGGTAAATTTTTTAACATTATATTATGAATTTGGTCCGGACCTGGAGATGTTAATTTTAATGATTTGATTGCTGTTTCCAGCTCCCAAAAATTAAATTTCGAGTTGTATCGTTCATTTGTGTCATATGGTTGAAATAATATGTCGCGGCTTTCTTCAAAAGACTTTCGACCCTGAAATTCGTTTCAATATGATTTATTAGAGCTGACTTCTGCGAAGTGATTTGCTAGAACCTCGGCCACATCAAGTGGTGATGATATTTCCTTATTGTTGATATTCAGTGATGGTAGAGTGGTGGATAGAGACTTACCTGATATTGATCTTATTTTTTTCCAAATTTCTGACGCTGGAGTAAGATGATTAATCGTTGATATGTAACATCTCCATGACTGTGTTTTCGCCTCTTTAAATGTGTATCTGCATTTGGATCTTGCTTGCTTGTATTTAATTAAGTTGTCTGTAGTTGGGTTTGAATTAAATCTTTTGAGAGCTTTTCTTCTTTCTCTTAGAGCTGCTCGGCAAGTATCATTCCACCACGGAACTGGTGGGTGCTTATTTCCCTGACAACTCTTAGGTATAGCTGCCTGGGCGGCATCTAGTATGCTTTTGACTATATAGTTCAGTAGTTCCTCTGATTCATTTTCTGGGCTGGTAGTAATAAATTCTTCTTTTCGGAGAAGAAACGTTTGAAAAGCGTCCC